>LPNX010426855.1:186610-273037 GCA_001517045.1 Pseudotsuga menziesii | reverse complement strand
ATACCTAGGATATAACTATCCTAGAAGTGGGACCCATAAACTTAGGAGTCTAATGAACTTGAAATGCAAACTCTATCCATAATTACTTGAATAAACCTTTGAAAAGTAGTAGGGATGGTTGGTTTCCTGTAGGATTTATTAATTATTTATACCCTCATGTTTTCCATTTTAACCAAGTATTAATTCATTCATGGCATGAGGACATGCCACACCTTCGGTCTGGGGGCGGGAGTCTCAATTTATATGGTCTTCATAAGTATAAAATATTAATAATTGGCAGAATTGTATGCATTGAGAAATCTTAAAGTCTTTTTTTTCTAAGTTCTAGTTTTTTTTGTTGTAACAAATTTGGCTTCGTTTTGCTGAAGATTGCTTATTTATGATCAAGCAGAGTTTTTCAATAAATGAAAGACCAGTTTCGATTTATTCATGGCACAAGGAAGTGCCATACCTTTGGTCTGGGGGTATGTTGGGCCTTGAAATTGTTTTTTATAATGGTCTTATTTACATTAATTTTCAACCTATTTACCATAACTTAATACATTTATGTTCAATAATGTTGTCTTTTACTCTGTTTTATTAATTAAAATCTCGTAAATGTAAAATAAAATAAATGTGTTATTTTTATGTATTAAATGTAGTATTTTTCAAATAATAGGGATTCTGCACTTCATTTAGCTCCTTCTTTCGGTCCTAAGTTCTGAATTAGATTTGATTGCATGTTAGTTTACTGGTTTGGCTTACCCTATATCTTCCATTTCTTGCTAGTTTTGTTGATCTTGCATGAACAAATCAAAACCATGACTCTATGATGAAATTGAGAATACTTTAAATGTTAAAAATAGAATAATCATCATTTTAAATATATTAATAAAGTTGTTTACATTAATACATTGTTTTGAAACTATTAATACATTGTAAATGTTCTAGAACTATTAATAAATTTGTTGACATTAAACAAATGGATTGGAAACATAGTCATGTTCTCTTTAAAATTTTGAATATGGTATTAAAACCACATATATTATGCATGCGTTGACCATAAAACAAGCCACTTCACTTTATTTGACACTTTTGATCCTTTTTTATTTGTTATGGATTAATATATGGTAAATGTTTTATGTAGCCCGTAAGTTAACTCACGCACAAGAAATGGACTCATGCACCGTGAATTGAATGCATGAGAGAATGGCACACCCAATCAATGGAACTTAGCCACAGTTCAACAATCTAGAACCCAACCATCAATTTGACCAACAAACTAGCATAAAATCCGCTCAAAATTTGTTTTTATGAACAAATCTTGGTTACAGGTCATCCAGACGTTCATCCAGACGCTCATGCAGACCACGTGTTTTTAATAGACAACTGATTTTCGGGAAAACACAAGCGAAATTGAAAATTCTAGCACACGGGTTTTGTCCGAAATAGGCCCATTTCGGTCAGCATGTGGAATTTTCGCCAAATTCATAGCTATTTGGGAGAAAATCGTGGTTCTTTGAAACCAACATTTCCAGAAATTGTGGTTGGTCGTTTTCTAAATTCGTGGGCAATTGTTACAGCAGTAATGAACCTCTATTTTTAACAAGAGGTGGTCGACCTGATATCCATTGTAGTCATCTTATAAATACCTCTTTGGTTTTGAAGAGGAGGGGAGGAAAAACTCTTTGTAAAGCTTTGTTCTAGTTTTAAGAAAAAATCTATGTTTCACACTTGGATGTATGTTTCCATCTTCTGTGGGTGACTGATTGACTTAGCTTCACATATTTCATTGTTGGGAGGGACCCTCAACAACCAAAGGTTCTTTTGTGTATCTTTTGTATTTCTTTTCTGCAAGTAAATAGTTTATTTTCTAGTATATGTATTTAACTTGGTTTCCTGTAGATGTTGTTTTATTTTATGCAATTTGTTTTCTGTCTTCTATATGCAATTTACATTTCTAGAATTTGAATGACTGGTCATGCATACCTCCTTTCATCTTGTCTGTTAGTTTTTCATTTGCAATCAGATAGAATTCGAATTATTCCAGTATTTCAAGCTTAGTTTATAATCAAATTCAGTTCTGTTAATTTTCCTGTAGGTGTAGATTAAATTAGTTTACCTTTTAGCTTTGTTTTATTACGCAATAAAATGGTTTCTTTCCTTAGATAATTATTAGTATAGATAGTTTTTTGTTATTCAGTTTTTAAACAGTTTATTTACTATTTTTCTTGCACTATAAGGTCATATGCATCAACCAGCTGATGTCAAAATCATTTAGTCTGCTCGTTTCCTTAGTTTATATCGTTTTTTGTCATTCAGACTGTTTGTCCAGACTGTCATTCAGACTGTCTATCCAGACTGTCATTCAGCCCTATTTTTCAAACTGTCATTCAAACTTTGGTTCGGCCTTTAATATTTTCTGTTTTGTTTTCTATGCTTAATTAGAGTCTAATTTCTCAAGTTTTTGAATTGTCTTATTTCCTGTAATTAACCAGTATTCGTATATGCAGTTAGAACCTTGTTTTGAATGGCATAATGTTTTAATTAAGCTTCATATTCATTTTTTTTTATCATTTGCTTATCTTTGCCTTAGATTTTCTTTCTGATTGTACCTTGATCTGTAGCTAATACTTTAGGACTGATTTCTTAACTTGTTGTTCTAAAACTCATCAATTTCATTATTAGCTTAGTTTACTCCATTTTTGTTAAGGTTGATTTAGAATTAAAACTTGGTAATTTCATTTTTGAAAGTGCATTAGTTTTCATGATTTGATCATCCATCTTAGTTCAAGCACGGGATTTGTTTTTCTCATTTACATAGTTAATGAAGATGTTAATGGATAGGATTTGATTTACAAATATAATAAAATTTATTAAGTTTCCTACTTGTTTCTACAATTTAATTTATTTCCAGCCATTTGAATATGCTTAGGTTTACTTAGGTCTACTTGAACCCCAAGTTTAGTTTGCTTTGATTAGTTTACTATTTTGCAACGCATTTATTTACACTTGGTCTTTAGAATAATGTTTGCTTTGCTTTCTATGAATCCGGAGTCACTTGCTTTGCTTTCTACGAATTTGCAATTAAATAGTTCATTGCTTTCCATGAATCAGTTGCACTTGCATTCTTAGATAGGCATTTACTCATGCATACATGAAACAGTCTCCAATTTATAACATAGATCAGATAACTTGTTGCAAGTAGTTAGTTTTTATTTCATTAGTTAAATCGCTTTTGAACCAAGCGACCGCTCTCTAGATTAGTATCTTCAATTCCCTTCCATAGAATAGATTAGCATAACAGTAGATTATATTTGAATTCCAGTTGTTAAATATTTTCCCCGCTTTCATAAGAATAGATTGGATTCCGGCATTTAGCTCATGATACTCATGCATGTAGTTTAACATCATGTAGTTGCATGATTAGTGCATTTGCATATCTAATTAGCTTAGACTAGAGTAAGCTTTAATCCTGCATATATAGTGTTTGCATCTCACAAGCTCCCTTCCCAGGTTGATAATTAAATGTTGAATTAGATAGTGCATATTTTACCCAACATTTTGGTGCCATTGCTGGGGAGGTGCTAAAGGGATTAGAGTTTAGGTAGATAGATTGATTTTACATTACACAGCAAGGGGGAGGGGTGAACAGTAAGACGAGACGTAAGAACTTGCGCATCCATTATAGTGGGGTGCCCCGAGTCCTTGTTGTTCCTTTTTCGCATTTACTTTCCACAAGTTAATTTTGGATAGGTGCTTTAGTGTGATTTGGTTTTGTAAATTTTCTTTAGTAGTAGATAATATTTGAAAGAAAATAGAGAAAAAAACACATAAGATTTTTGGGTGCTGTAAGAACCCCAAAGATTAATCCTTTTGTGAAGCAGGACCTATCAACCAACCAAATGGATTTAAAGGTGTTAATTAGTATGAGAGAACTCTCTCAAATCCTACCAGTAGCTAGGAATGATTCTCACCAGGTAAAAACCATCTTGAGAACAGTTGAGAGCTTATCAACCTCTCCTGAAATAACAGATGAACCAAAATCCCAAGAACAAGAAAAATATGTTCTTTACGAGACTGCAAAAGAAGCTAATACATTGGGGATTACACCCGAAGGAGAGTAACCAATTAGAGGAAATTTCAATTTAAAATGGGCCTTCCAAAAATAATACAAATTCCATGTCATCATGTATTAGCCAATAAAAATGCTTTAAAATTAAAAAAGGGAGCACCTCTTAAACAAATTTTTAATATAAATTTGGGGATAGGTATCATAAAAAAATTACTTTTTGTGTTCCTATTTTCGACATATCTCCCTATGGTTTTACTCAAATTTTGATTGGGAGAGCTTGTTGGATGTGGAATTAAATTCCGCATTCTGCATCCAACGAGTACCCACTCGACATACTTTTGACAGTCCCTGCTACCCCAAAAACAAGAAATACCTAAAAAACATGATGATGACATCATCATCACATTTTTTCAGGTATTTCTTGTTTTTGGGGTAGCGGGTCCCATCAAAAGTATGCCGAGTGGGTACTCATTGGATACGAAATTTAATTCCGCATCCAACGAGCTCTCCCGATCAAAATTTGAGTAAAACCACAGGGAGATATGTCGAAAATACAAACAAAAAAGTAGTTTTTATTTTCTTCCTCCAAAATTAATAAATATTATTTTATTATTTTAACTATTATTTTATTAATTTTCCTTAGGAGGCCAATTTTGAGTTGAAATTTCCTTTAATGAGAAATTAAAGTGTTCTTTACGTGCAAGCTAACAGATCCATCATATGCTCAACCAATTGCTCAACTAGAAGAAGAGGATCTGTATGACATAGCGAATGAAGGTCAGTACCAAGACTACATCGAAAGATGGTTTCAGGAGGTAACTCGACCACAATACCATTCCTTCATTCGACACCTATTAATGTAAAGAGAAGTAAGTTGGTTGAACTTCCACATTCAGGTAATCGCTGCAACAATCTTTTCATATGTGGATAAAGGTACAATTATCATTTTGCTTCGCACTTGGTTTCATTGGAAAAGCTCATATACTTGAATACATACGTTTTCTTTCTTCTTAGAGTAGGGAAATATGTATATAAATAAAATGTTGCATTCTTAGTTTAGGGAATAATGCAACTTTGTTTTTTTTGTTTTCTTTTTCAAATAAAAGAACTAAGAAGAAGATCACGTTAATGACTAAAGCAAAACAATTTTACATCATTATTCATTTTCATACATGCATATTTCTAATTATACCAGTTACTCAAGACCAATTTTAAACATCATGGGGATTTGTCATAAATTAATGTCTATCTAAAACCTAGAGGTCACTCGTACACCCTAGGTTCATTATCAGGGCATGTTGTTAGAGCACCTTTACTACAGGGTAGCATAAGGGTGAATGAAATTCCTAGTTTGTGGGGAACACTACTATAATTCTATATGAAAGAGACGAATTTTGGGACTAGAGACACCTTTCACTCATTATCTTATGGTTGCATCTACTTTACACTAAATCCATCAATCGTGTGTATCTTTGATTCTGTGGATTCCTCTTGCATCCTTTATTTTGGTTCCATAATAATAAAAAAGAGATGACTAACTGTCCTCCAATCCATATACCATCCCACATTATAGCATGGTTTTCAGAGTTGGCCCCCCACCCATCACTACTTCAGAGGAAAAATAATTTGCCAAATATCTATAGGGACTGGAAATATTGGGACAAGAGCCTCTGATACAAAATGGGTTTAAGAGGTTAACCCGTTGGGGTACTGAACAGGCTCGCTGGTAGCGGGTACCAGACTGTGGTATGACTAGGTAAACCCGATGGGGTACTGAACAGGCTCGACTGAAATATGGGAATCTTCCTGGGGAGGACAACTTGTTAAAAAGAGAGAGAAAAAGTCTAAAAAAAAGACAGAGAGAAAAAATATGAAAATGACTTTTTGATAATAAAGGTTGTTGTGGGTCTACTAGAGGAAGGTATGCATGGTTGATCTAAAGAAAATGAACTCCATCAATATGCCATTTGAGAATGTTTGTAAGTTGCACTTAAGGCCCTATTGTCTAACTCATACTATACCTAGGATATAACTATCCTAGAAGTGGGACCCATAAACTAGGAGTCTAATGAACTTGAAATGCAAACTCTGTCCATAATTACTTGAATAAACCTTTGAGAAATAGTAGGGATGACTAGTTTCCTATAGGCTTTATTGATTATCTATACCCTCATGTTTTCCATTTTAATCGAGTCTTAATTCATTCATGGCATGAGGATGTGCCATACCTTCAGTCTGGGGGACGGAGTTTCAATTTATATGGTCTTCATAAGTATGAATTATTAAAAATTGATAGAGTTGTATGTATTGAGAAATTGTAAAGTCGTTTTTTTCTAAGTTCTAGTTTTTTTTGTTGTAATAAATTTGGCTTAGTTTTGCTAAAGATTGCCTATTTATGATCACGCAGATTTTTTGAATAAATGAAAGACCACTTCCGATTTATTCATGGCACGAGGATGTTCCATACCTTTGGTCTGGGGGTATGTTGGGCCTCAAATTTTCTTTTATAATGGCCTTGTTTACATTAATTTCCGACCTATTTACCGTAATTTAATACATTTATGTTCAATAAGGTTGTCTTTTAGTTTGTTTTATTAATTAAAATCTTGTAAATGTAAAATAAGACAAATTTGTTATTTTTTGTATTAAATGTAGTATTTTGCAAATAATAGGCATTCTGCACTCCATTCAACCCCTTCTTTCGGTCCTAAGTTCTGAATTAGATTTGATTGCATGTTAGTTTACTGGTTTGGTTTACCCATTATGTTCCATTTCTTGCTACTCTTGTTAGTCGTGCATGAACAAATCAAAACCATGACTCTATGATGAAATTGAGAATATTTTAAATGTTAAAAATAGAATAATCATAATTTTCAAACTATTAATAAATTTGTTTACATTAATACATCGTTTTCAAACCATTAATACATTGTAAAAGTTCTAATACTATTAATAAATTTGTTGACATTAAACAAATGGATTGGAAACATAGTCACGTTCTCTTTAAAACTTTGAATATGGTATTAAAACCACATATACTATGCATGCGTTGACCATAAAACAAGACACTTCACATTATTTTAAACATATGATCCTTTTTTATTTGGTATCGATTAATATATGGTAAATGTTTTATGCAGCCTGTGAGTTAACTCACACACAAGAAATGGACTCATGCACTGTGAATTGAATGCACGAGAGAATGGCGCACCCAATCAATGGAACTTAGCCAGAGTTCAATAATCTAGAACCCAACCATCAATTTGACCAACAAACTAGCAGAAAATCTGCTCATAATCTGTATTTATGAACACATCTTGGTTACAGGTCATCCGGAAGTTCATCCAGAATGTTCATCCATACGTCCATGTAAACCATGTGTTTTTAATAGACAGTTGATTTTCGGGCAAAAAAAGAGAAATTGAAATTTCTAGCACACGGGTTTTGTGCCGAATAGGCCCATTTCGGTCATCGTGATGAATTTTCTCCAAATGACACAATCGTGGTTCTTTGAAACCAACTTTTCTAGAAATTGTGGTTGGTCGTTTTCTGAATTCGTGGGTAGTTGTTACAGCAGTAATGAACCTCTATTTTCAAAAAGAGGTTGTCGACCTGATATCCATTTTAGTCATCTTATAAATACCTCTTTGGTTTTGAAGAGGAGGGGAGGAAAAACTCTTTGTAAAGCTTTCTTCTAGTTTTAATAAAAAATCTTTGATTAGCCTTGGATATATGTTTGTCTTCTGTGGGTGACTAATTGACTTAGATTCACATCTCTAATTATTGGGAGGGCCCCTCAACAACCAGAGGTTCTTTTGTGTATCTTCTGTATTTCTTTTCTGCAAGTAAATAGTTTGTTTTCCACTATATTTATTTAACTTGGTTTCTTGTAGATGTTATTTTATTTTCTGCAATTTGTTTTCTGTTGTTTATATGCAATTTACATTTCCAGAATTTAAATGACTTGTTATGCATACCTCCTTTCAGCTTGTCTTTTAGATTTTCATTTGCAATCAGATAGAATTTGAATTATTCCAGTATTTCAAGCTTAGTTTCTAATCAAATTCAGTTCTGTTAATTTTCCTGTAGCTGTAGAACAAATTAGTTTACCTTTTAGCTCTATTTTATTATTTAATAGAAATGGTTTCTTTCCTTAGATAATTATTAGTATAGATAGTTTTTTCTTATTTCAGCTTTTTAATAGTTTATTTACTATTTTTCTTGCACTATAGGGTCATATGCGTCAACCAGTTGGCATCAAGATCATTTAGTTCGCTAGTTTCCTTAGTTTATATTGTTTTTTGTCATTCATACTGTCTGTCAAGACTATCATTCAGACTGTCTATCCAGACTGTCATTCAGCCCTGTTTTTCAAACTGTCATCCAAACTTTTGTTCAGCCTTTAATAACTTCTTTTTGTTTCTATGCTTAATTAGAGTCTAATTTCTCAGATTTTCGAATTGTCTTATTTCATGTAATTAACCAGCGTTCGTATATGTAGTTAAAACCTTGTTTTGAATGGCATAATGTTTTACTTCAGCTTCATATTCATTTTTTATCATTTTCTTATCTTTGCCTTAGCTTTTCTTTCTGATTGTACCTTGATCTGTAGATAATAATTTATGTCTTATTTCTTAACTTGTTGCTGTTCTAAAACTCGTCAATTTCATTCTTAGATTAGTTTACTCCATTTTTGTTAAGGTTGATTTAGGATTAAAACTTGGTAATTTCATTTTTGAAAGTGCATTAGTTTTCATGATTTCATCATCCATCTTAGTTCAAGCATAGGATCTCTTTTTCTCATTTACATAGTTAATGAAGATCTTCATCGATAGGATTTGAATTAGAAATAGAATAAAATTTATTAAGTTTCCTACTTGCTTCTAGAATTTAATTTGTTTCTAGCCATTTGAATATGCTTAGGTTTACTTAGATCTGCTTGAACCCCAAGTTTAGTTTGCTTTGATTAGTTTACTATTTTGCAACGTATTTATTTACGCTTGGTCTTTAGAATAATATTTGCTTTGCTTTCTACGAATCCGCAGTCACTTTCTTTGCTTTCTACGAATATGTAATTAAATAGTTCATTGCTTTCCATGAATTAGTTGCACTTGCATTCTTAGATAGGAATTTACTCATGCATACATTGAATAGTCTCCAATTTATAACATAGATCAGATAACTTGTTGCAAGTAGTTAGTTTTTCTTTCATTAGTTAAATCGCTTTCGGACCAAGCGACCTCTTTCTAGATTAGTATATGCAATTCCCTTCCATAGAATAGATTAGCATAACAGTAGATTAGATTTGAATTCCAGTTGTTAAATAGTTTCACTGCTTTCATAAGAATAGATTGGATTCCTCCATTTAACTCATGATAGTCATGCATGTATTTTAACATCATGTAGTTGCATGATTAGTGCATTTGCATATCTAGTTAGCTTAGATTAGAGTAATCTTTAATCCTACACATATAGTGTTTGCATCTCACAATCTACCTTCCCAGGTTGACAATTAAATGTTGAATTAGATAGTGCATATTTTACCCAAAATTTTGGCATCGTTGTCGTGGAGGTGCTAAAGGCATTGGAGTTTAGGTAGATAGATTAATTTTACATTCCATAGCAAGGGGGATGGTTGAACGGGAAGACGAGAGATAAGAACCTACTCATCCACTATAATGGGGTTCCCCGAAGCCTTGTTGTTCCTTTTCCGCATTTACATTCCGCAAGTTAATTTTGGATAGGTGTTTTAGTGTGATGTGATTTTTTCAATTTGCTTTAGTAGTAGACAATTTAAAAAAAAAACAGAGAAAAAAACACATAATATTTTTGGGTGATGTAAGAACCCCAGAGACTAATCCTTTTGTGACGCAGGACTTATCAACAACCCAAATGGATTAAAAGGTGTTGATTAGTATGAGAGAACTCTCTCAAATCTTAGCAGCAGCTATGAATGATTCTCACAAGGTAAAAACCAACTTGACAGCAATTGAGAGCTTATCAACCTCTCTCGAAATAAGAGACAAACCAAAATCCCAAGAGAAACAAAAATATGTTCTTTGCGAGACTACAAAAGAAGCTGATACATTGGGGATTACACCTGAAGGAGAGAAACCAAAAATTAAAGAGTTCTTTACATGCAAGCTAACAGATCCATCATATGCTCAAACAACTTCTCAACTAGAAGAAGAGGATCTGTATGACATAGCGAAGGAACATGAGTACCAAGAATACATCGAAAGATGGTTTCAGGAGGTAACTTGACCGCAATACCATTCCTTCATTTGACATCTATTGATGCAAAGAGAAGTAAGTTGGTTGAACTTCCACTTTCAGATAATCGCTGCAACAATCTTTTCATATGTGGATAAATGTACAATTCTCATTTTGCTTCGCACTTGGTTTCATTGGAAAAACTCATATACTTGAATAAATACGTATTCTTTCTTCTTAGGGTAGGGAAATATGTCTATAAATAAAATGTTGCATTCTTAGTTTAGGTAATAATGCAACTTTGTAAGTTTTTGTTTTCTTTTTCAAATAAAAGAACTAAGAAGAAGATCACGTTAATGACTAAACCGAAACAATTTTACATCATTATTCATTTTCATACATGCATATTTCTAATTATACCATTTACTCAAGAACAAATTTAAACCTCATGGGGATTTGTCATAAATTAAGGTTTATCTAAAACCTAGAGGTCACTCATACATCCTAGCTTCATTATCAAGGCATGTTGTTAGAGCACCTTTACTACAGGGTAGCAAAAGGGTGAATGAAATTCCTAGTTTGTGGGGAACACTACTATAATTCTATATGAAAGAGATGAATTTTGGGACTATAGACACCTTTCACTCATTATCTTATGGCTCCATCTATTTTACACTAAATCCATCAATCTTGTGTATATTTGATTTAGTAGATTCCTCTTGCAGCCTTTATTTTGGTTCCATAATAATAAAAAAGAGAAGACTAGTTGTCCTCCAATCCATATACCATCCCACCCTGTAGCATGGTTTTTAGAGCTGCTGCCCCCACCACTCCTTCATAGGAAAAATAATTTGCCGAATATCTAAAGGGATGGAAATATTGGGACAAAATCCTCTAACACAAAACGGGTTTAAGAGGTTAACCCGTCGGGGTACTGAATAGGCTCACTGGCAGTGGGTTCCAACTTGTGGTATGACCAGGTAAACCCGACGGGGTACTGAACAGGTCTGACTGAAAGAGGGGAATCTTCCTGGGGAGGACAACTTGTTTAAAAGAGAGAGAAAACATCTAAACAAAAATATGAAAATGAATTTGTGATAATAAAGGTTCTTGTGGGTCTATTGGAGGAAGGTATGCATGGCTGATCTAAAGAAAATGATCTCCATCAATCTTCCATTTGAGAATGTTTGTAAGTTGCACTTAAGGCCTATTTTATAACTCATGCTATACCTAGGATATAACTATCCTAGAAGTGGGACCCATAAACTTAGGAGTCTAATGAACTTGAAATGCAAACTCTGTCCATATTTACTTGAATAAACCTTTCAGAAGTAGTAGGGATGACTGGTTTCCTATAGGCTTTATTGATTATCTATGCCCTCATGTTTTCCATTTTAACGCAGTATTAATTCATTCATGGCATGAGGATGTGCCATACCTTCGGTCTGGGGAGGGAGTCTCAATTTATATGGTCTTCATAATTATGAATTATTAATAATTGGTAGAATTGTATGTATTGAGAAATCTTAAAGTCATTTTTTTCTAAGTTCTATTTTTTTTTGTTGTAATAAATTTGGCTTAGTTTTGCTGAAGATTGCATATTTATGATCAAGTAGAATTTTTGAATAAATGAAAGACCACTTCCAATTTATTCATGGCACGAGGGCGTGCCATACCTTTGGTCTGGGGGTATGTTGGGCCTCGAAATTGTCTTTTATAATGGCCTTATTTACATTAATTTCTGACTTAATTATCATAATTTAATACATTTATGTTCAATAAGGTTGTCTTTTACTCTGTTTTATCTCGTAAATGTAAAATAAGACAAATTTGTTATTTTTATGTATTAAATGTAGTATTTTGCAAATAATAGGCGTTCTGCACTCCATTCAGCCCCTTCTTTCGGTCCTAAGTTCTGAATTAAATTTGATTGCATGTTAGTTTACTGGTTTGACTTACCCGTTATCTTCCATTCCTTGCTAGTCTTGTTGATCCTACATGAACAAATGAAAAACATTACTTTATGATGAAATTGAGAATATTTTAAATGTTAAAAACAAAATAATCATCATTTTCAAACTATTAATACATTGTAAATGTTCTAGTACTATTAATAAATTTGTTGATATTAAACAATTGGATTGGAAACATAGTCATGTTCTCTTTAAAACTTCGAATATGGTATTAAAACCACATATATCATGCATGCGTTGACCATAAAACAAGCCTCTTCACATTATTTTAAACATATGATCCTTTTTTATTTGGTATGGATTAATATATGGTAAATGTTTTATGCAGCCCTTGAGTTAACTCACACACAAGAAATGGACTCATGCACCTTGAATTGAATGCACGAGAGAATGGCGCACCCAATCAATGAAACTTAGCCACAATTCAACAATCTAGAACCCAACCATCAATTTGACCAACAAATTAGCATAAAATGCGCTCACAATCCGTATTTATGAACAAATCTTGGTTACAGGTAATTTGGACGTTCATCCAGATGCCCATGCAAACCATGTGTTTTTAACAGACAGTTGATTTTTGGGCTAGCAGAAGCGAAATTGAAAATTGCAGTACACGGTTTCTGTGCATATTAGGCCCATTTCGGTCACCGTGAGGAATTTTCGCCAAATTCATAGCCATTTGGGAGAAAATCGTGGTTCTTTGAAACCAACTTTTCCAGAAATTGTGGTTTGTCTTTTTCTGAATTCGTGGGTAGTTGTTACAGCAGTAATGCACCTCTATTTTTAGAAAAAGGTGGTCGACCTGATATCCATTTTAGTCATCTTATAAATAGCTCTTTGGTTTTTAAGAGGAGGGGAGGAAAACCTCTTTGTAAAGCTTTGTTCTAGTTTTAATAAAAAACCTATGTTTCAGCCTTGGATATATGTTTTCGTCTTCTGTGGGTGACAAATTGACTTAGCTTCACATCTCTGATTGCTGGGAGGTCCCCTCAACAACCAAAGGTTCTTTTGTGTATCTTTTGTATTTCTTTTCTGCAAGTAAATAGTTTATTTTCCAATATATGTATTTATCTTGGTTTCCTATAAATGTTGTTTTATTTTCTGCCATTTGTTTTCTGTTGTTTATATGCAACTTACATTTCTAGAATTTAAATGACCTGTCATGCATAACTCCTTTCAGCTTGTCTTTTACTTTTTCATTTGCAATCAGATAGAATTCGAATTATTCCAGTATTTCAAGCTTAGTTAATATTCAAATTCGGTTTTAATAATTTTCCTGTAGCTGTAGATTAAATTAGTTTACCTTTCAGCTCTGTTTTATTACGCAATAGAAATTGTTTCTTTCCTTAGATAATTATTAGTATAGATAGTTTTTTGTTATTTCAGCTTTTTAACGGTTTATTTACTCATATGCATCAACCAGTTGGAGTCAAGATCATTTAGTCTGCTCGTTTCCTTAGTTTATATCGTTTTCTGTCATTCAGACTGTCTGTCTAGACTGTCATTCAGCCTTATTTTTCAAACTGTCATCCAGACTTTCGTTCAACCTTTAATATTTTCTGTTTTGTTTCTATGCTTAATTAGAGTCTAATTTCTCAGGTTTTCGAATTGTCTTATTTCCTATAATTAACCAGCATTTGTATATGTAGTTAGAACCTTGTTTTGAATGGAATAATGTTTTACTTAAGCTTCATATTCATTTTTTATCATTTTCTTATCTTTGCCTTAGCTTTTCTTTCTGATTGTACCTTGATCTGTAGCTAATAATTTATGTTTGATTTCTGAACTTGTTGTTGTTCTAAAACTTGTCAATTTTATTCTTATCTTAGTTTACTCCATTTTTGTTAAGGTTGATTTAGGATTAAAACTTGGTAATTTCATTTTTGAAAGTGCATTAGTTTTCATGATTTGATCATCCATCTTAGTTCAAGCATAGGATCTGTTTTTCTCATTTACATAGTTAATGAAGATGTTCATAGATAGGATTTGATTTAGAAATAGAATAAAATTTATTAAGTTTCCTACTTGCTTCTAGAATTTAATTTATTTCCAGCCATTTGAATATGCTTAGGTTTACTTAGGTCTGCTTGAACCCCAAGTTTAGTTTGCTTTGATTATTTTACTGTTTTGCAACACATTTATTTACGCTTGGTCTTTAGAATAATATTTGCTTTGCTTTCAATGAATGCGCAGTCACTTTCTTTGCTTTCTATGAATTTAGAATCAAATTGTTCATTGCTTTCCATGAATCAGTTGCACTTGCATTCTTAGATATGCATTTACTCATGCATACATGGAATAGTCTCCAATTTATAACATAGATCAGATAACTTGCTGCAAGTAGTTAGTTTTTCTTTCATTAGTTAAATCTCTTTCGGACCAAGCGACCGCTTTCTACATTAGTATTTGCAATTCCCTTCCATATAATAGATTAGCATAACAATAGATTAGTGTTGAATTCCATTTGTTAAATAGTTTCCCAGCTTTCATAAGAATAAATTGGATTCCTGCATTTAACTCATGATAGTCTTGCATGTAGTTTAACATCATGTAGTTGCATGATTAGTGCATTTGCATATCTAATTAGCTTAGATTAGAGTAAGATTTAATCCTGCACATATAGTGTTTCCATCTCACAAGCTCCCTTCTTGGGTTCAGAATTAAATGTTGAATTAGATAGCACATATTTTACCCAACATTTTGGCATCGTTGCCGGGGAGGTGCTAAAGGGATTATAGTTTAGGTAGATAGATTGATTTTACATTACACAGCAAGGGGGAGGGGTGAATGGTAAGTTGAGAGGTAAGAACCTGCGCATCCACTATAGTGGGTTGCCCTGAAGCCTTGTTGTTCCTTTTCCGCATTTACTTTCCGCAAGTTAATTTTGGATAGGTGTTTTAGTGTGATGTGATTTTGTAAATTTGCTTTAGTAGTAGACACGGGGACTTCACTTAGTGAACCTCTCACATAGCACGTGCGATCATGGAATATTAAAGAATACCCTTAATTTCAAGAGATATTGACCCAAAATCTTTTTGTTGAAACCCCCTCCCAATACTTAAAACCTCCTCCCCACCCCTTTTTATACCTCAATCCTTATAAACCACCCTACCCAACCCCACCTTAAACCCCTCATCCCCCCAATACCTACAATATATTGGTTCAATTTTTTATAATTTTAAAAACCACAATATGAACTAACGTGATAGCATATTGGTCAACAAGTGAATCGCCCGTGGTAGTAGATAATCTTTAAAAATAAACAGAGAAAAAAAACACATAAGATTTTTGGGTGTTGTAAGAACCCCAGAGACTAATCCTTTTGTGAAGTAGGACCTATCAACCAACCAAATGGATTCAAAGGTGTTCATTAGTATGAGAGAAATCTCTCAAATCCTAGCAGCAGCTGGGAATGATTCTCACCAGGTAAAAACCATCTTGATAGCAATTGAGAGCTTATCAACCTCTCCCGAAATAACATACGAACCAAAATCCCAAGAACAACAAAAAGATGTTCTTTGCGAGACTGCAAAAGAAGCTAATACATTAGGGATTACACCCAAAGGAGAGCAACCAGAAATTAAAGAGTTCGTTACATGCAAGCTAACCAATCCATCATATGCTCAAACAACTGCTCAGCTAGAAGAAGAGGTTCTATATGACATAGCAAAGGAAGGTGAGTACCAAGACTACATCGAAAGATGGTTTCAAGAGGTAACTCGATCGCAACACCATTCCTTCATTTGACACCTATTTATGCAAAGATAAGTAAGTTGTTTGAACTCCGTGACATTCAGGTAATCGCTGCAACAATATTTTCATATGTGGATAAATGTACAATTCTCATTTTGCTTCACACTTGGTTTCATTGGAAAATCTCATATACTTGAATAAATACGTTTTATTTTTTCTTAGGGTAGGGAAACATGTCTATAAATAAAATGTTGCATTCTTAGTTTAGGGAATAATGCAACTTTGTTTTTTTTGTTTTGTTTTTCAAATAAAAGATCTAAGAAGAAGATCACGTTAATGACTAAACCAAAACAATTTTACATCATTATTCATTTTCATACATGCATATTTGTAATTATACTAGTTACTCAAGACCAACTTTAAACCTCATGGGGATTTGTCATAAATTAAGGTCTATCTAAAACCTAGAGGTCACTCGTATATCCTAGCTTTGTTATCAGGTCATGTTGTTAGAGCACCTTTACTACAGGGTACAATAAGGGTGAATGAAATTCCTAGTTTGTGGGGAACACTACTATAATTCTACACGAAAGAGATGAATTTTGGGACTAGAGACACCTTTCACTCATTATCTTATGGCTCCATCTACTTTACACTAAATCCATCCATCATGTGTATCTTTGATTCAGTAGATTCCTCTTCCAGCCTTTATTTTGGTTCCATAAATAAAAAAGAGAAGACTAGCTGTCCTCCAATCCATATACCATCCCACCCTGTAGCATGGTTTTCAGAGCTGTTCCCCCCCCACTCCTTCATAGGAAAAATAATTTGTCAAATATCCATAGGGACTGAAAATATTGGGACAAGATCCTCTGATACAAAACGAGTTTAAGAGGTTAATCCACGAGGGTACTGAACAAGCTCGCTGGCAGTGGGTACCAGCCTGTGGTATGACCAGGTAAACCCGACGGGGTACTGAACAGGCCCGACTAAAAGAAGAGAATGTTCCTGGGCAGGACAACTTGTTAAAAAGAGAGAGAAAGAGTACAAAAAAAAATAGAGAGAAAAAATATGAAAATGACTTTGTGATAATAAAGGTTGTTGTGGGTCTACTGGAGGAAGGTATGCATGGTTGATCTAAAGAAAATGAACTCCATCAATCTGCCATTTGAGAATGTTTGTAAGTTTTACTTAAGGCCCTATTGTCTAACTCATACTACACCTAGGATATAACTATCCTAAAAGTGGGACCCATAAACCTAGGAGTCTAATAAACTTGAAATACAAACTCTATCCATAATTACTTGAATAAACCTTTAAGAAGTAGTAGGGTTGACTCGTTTCCTACAGGCTTTATTGATTATATATACCCTCATGTTTTCCATTTTAACACAGTCTTAATTCATTCATGGCAGGAGGACGTGCCATACCTTCGGTCTGGGGGAAAGAGTCTCAAGTTATATGGTCTTAATAAGTATGAATTATTAATAATTGGCAGAATTGTATGTATTGAGAAATCTTAAAGTTATTTTTTTTCTAAATTCTAGTTTTTTTGTTTTAATAATTTGGCTTAATTTTCCTGATGATTGCCTATTCATGATCAAGCAGAGTTTTTGAATAAATGAAAGACCACTTCCAATTTATTCATGGCACGAGGATGTGCCATAGCTTTGGTCTGGGGGTATGTTGGGCCTTGAAATTGTCTTTTATAATGGTCTTATTTACATTAATTTCCGACCTATTTACCGTAATTTAATACATTTATGTTCAATAAGGTTGTCTTTTACTCTATTTTATTAATTAAAATCTCATAAATGTAAAATTTGACAAATGTGTTGTTTTTATGTATTAAATGTAGTATTTTGCAAATAATAGGCATTCTGCACTCCATTTAACCCCTTGTTTCGGTCCTAAGTTCTGAATTAGATATAATTGCATGTTAGTTTACTGGCTTGGCTTACCCATTATCTTCCTTTTCTTACTAGTCTTGTTGATCCTGCATGAACAAATCAAAATCATGACACTATGATGAAATTGAAAAAATTTTAAATGTTAAAAATAGAATAATCATAATTTTCAAACTATTAATACATTGTAAATGTTCTAGTACTATTAATAAATTTGTTGACATTAAACAAGTGGATTGGAAACATAGTCACATTCTCTTTAAAACTTTGAATATGGTATTAAAAACACCTATATTATGCATGCGTTGACCATAAAACAAGCCACTTCACATTATTTTAAACATATGATCATTTTTTATTTGGTATGGATTAATATATGGTAAATTTTTTATGGAGCCCATGAGTTAACTCATGCACAATAAATGGACTCATGCAGCGTGAATTGAATGCATGAGAGAATGGCGCACCCAATCAATGGAACTTAGACACAGTTCAACAATATAGAACCCAACCATCAATTTGACCAACAAACTAGCAAAAAATCTGCTTAGAATCCGTATTTATGAACAAATCTTGGTTACAGGTCATCCGAAAGTTCATCCAGAATGTTCATCCATACGCATATGTAGACCACGTGTTTTTAACAGACAGTTGATTTTCAGGCAAACAAAAGCAAAATTGAAAATTCTAGCACATGGGTTTTGTGTAGAATAGGCCCATTTCGGTCACTAAGATGAATTTTCGCCAAATTCATAGCCATTTGGGACAAAATCGTGGTTATTTGAAACCAACTTTTCCAGATATTGTGGTTGGTCATTTTCTGAATTCGTGGGTAGTTTTTACAGCAGTAATGAACCTCTATTTTTTGCAAGATGTGGTCGACCTGAAATCCATTGTAGTCATCTTATAAATACCTCTTTGGTTTTGAAGAGGAGGGGAGGAAAAACTCTTTGTAAAGCTTTGTTCTAGCTTTAATAAAAAATATCTGTTTTCTCCTTAGATATATGTTTTCGTCTTCTGTGGGTGACTGATTGACTTAGCTTCACATCTCTGATTGCTGAGAGGGCTCCTCAACAACCAGAGGTTCTTTTGTGTATCTTTTGTATTTCTTTTCTGCAAGTAAATAGTTTATTTTGCAGTATATGTACTATTTAACTTGGTTTCCTGTATATGTTGTTTTGTTTTCTATAATTTGTTTTCTGCTGTTTATATGAAATTTACTTTTCCAGAATTTAAATGACCGGTCATGCATACCTCCTTTCATCTTGTCTTTTAGTTTTTCATTTGCAATCAGATAGAATTCGAATTATTCCAGTATTTCAAGCTTAGTTTATAATCAAATTTAGTTCTGTTAATTTTTCTGTAACTGTAGATTAAATTAGTTTACCTTTCAACTCTGTTTTACTATGCAATTGAAATGGTGTCTTTCCTTAGATAATTTGTAGTATAGATAATTTTTTTTTTTTCATTTCAGCTTTTTAACAGTTTATTTACTGTTTTTCTTACACAATAGGGTCATAAGAATCAACCAGCTAGCGTCAAGATCATTTAGTTTGCTTGTTTCCTTAGTTTATATCATTTTTTGTCATTCAGACTGTCTGTCCAGACTGTCATTCAGCCTCTTTTTGAAACTGTCATCCAAACTTTCATTCAGCCTTTAATATTTTCTGTATTGTTTCTATGCTTAATTGGAGTCTAATTTCTTATGTTTTTGAATTGTCTTATTTCTTGTGATTAACCAACATTCTTATATGTAGTTAGAACCTTGTTTTGAATGGCATAATGTTTTACTTAAGCTTCATATTCATTTTTTATCATTTGCTTATCTTTTCCTTAGCTTTTCTTTCTGATTGTACCTTGATCTGTAGCTAATACTTTATGTCTGATTTCTTAACTTGTTGTTGGTCTAAAACTTGTCAATTTCATTTTTAGCTTAGTTTACTCTATTTTTGTTAAGGTTGATTCAGGATTAAAAATTCGTAATTTCATTTTTGAAAGTGCATTAGTTTTCATGATTTTATCATCCATCTTAGTTCAAGCATATGATCTGTTTTTCTCATTTACATAGTTAATGAAGATGTTCATCTATAGGATTTGATTTAGAAATAGAATAAAATTTATTAAGTTTCCTACTTGCTTCTAGAATTTAATTTATTTCCAGCCATTTGAATATGCTTAGGTTTACTTAGGTCTGCTTGAACCCCAAGTTTAGTTTGCTTTGATTAGTTTACTATTTTGCAATGCATTTATTTACGCTTGGTCTTTAGAATAATATTTGCTTTGCTTTCTACGAATCCACAGTGACTTGCTTTGCTTTCTACGAATTTGCAATTAAATATTTCATTGCTTTCCATGAAGCAGTTGCACTTGCATTCTTAGATAGGCATTTACTCATGCATACATGGAAAAGTCTCCAATTTATAACATAGATCATATAACTTGCTGCAAGTAGTTAGTTTTTCTTTCATTAGTTAAATCGCTTTTGAACCAAGCGACCGCTTTCTAGATTAGTATTTGAAGTTCCCTTCCATAGAATAGATTAGCTTAACAATAGATTAGATTTGAATTCCAGTTGTTAAATAGTTTCCCTCCTTTCATAAGAATAGATTGGCTTCCTGCATTTAACTCATGATAGTCATGCATGTAGTTTAACATCATGTAGTTGCATGATTAGTGCATTTGCACATCTGGTTAGCTTAGATTAGAGTAAGCTTTAATCCTGCACATATAGTGTTTGCATGTCACAATCTCCCTTCCCGGGTTGACAATTAAATGTTGAATTAGATAGTGCATATTTTACGCAACATTTTGGCGCCGTTGCCGAGGAGGTGCTAAAGGTATTAGAGTTTAGGTAGATAGATTCATTTTACATTACATAGCAAGGGGGAGGGGTGAATGATAAGATGAGAGGTAAGAACCTACGCATCCACTATAGTGGGGTGCCCCGAATCCTTGTTGTTCCTTTTCCGCATTTAATTTCCGCAAGTTAATTTTGTATAGGTGTTTTAGTGTGATGTGATTTTGTAAATTTGATTTAGTAGTAGATAATATTTAAAAAAAACAAAGAAAAAAAACACATAATATTTTTGGGTACTGTAAGAAACCCAGAGACGAATCCTTTTGTGAAGCAGGACCTATCAACCAACCAAATAGATTCAAAGGTGTTCATTAGTATGAGATAAATCTTTCAAATTCTAGCAGCAGCTGGGAATGATTCTCACCAAGTCAAATCCATCTTGACAATAGTTGAAAGCTTATCAACCTCTCCTGAATTAGCATACGAACCAAAATCCCAAGAAAAACAAAAAGATGTTCTTTGTGAGATTGCAAAAGAAGTTGATACATTGGGGATTACACCTGAAGGAGAACAACCAGAAATTATAGAGTTCTTTACATGGAAGCTAACATATCCATCATATGCTCAAACAATTGCTTAACTAGAAGAAGAGGATATGTATGACATAGCGAAGGAAGGTGAGTACCAAGAATACATCGAAAGATGGTTTCAGGAGGTAACTCGACCGCAATACCATTCCTTCATTCGACACCTATTGATGCAAAGAGAAGTAAGTTGGTTGAACTTCCACATTCAGGTAATCACTGCAACAATATTTTCATATGTGGATAAAGGTACAATTCTCATTTTGCTTCGCACTTGGTTTCATTGGAAAAGCTCATATACTTGAATAAATACGTTTTCTTTCTTCTTAGGGTCGGGAAATATGTATATAAATAAAATGTTGCATTCTTAGTTTAGGGAATAATGCAACTTTGTTTTTTTGTTTTCTTTTCCAAATAAAAGAACTAAGAAGAAGATCACGTTAATGACTAAAGCAAAACAATTTTACATCATTATTCATTTTCATACATGCATATTTGTAATTATACCAGTTACTGAAGACCAACTTTAAACCTCATGGGGATTTGTCATAAATTAAGGTCTATCTAAAACCTAGAGGTCACTCGTACATCCTAGCTTCATTATCAGGGCATGTCGTTAGAGCACCTTTACTACAGGGTAACATAAGGTTGAATGAAATTCCTAGTTTGAGGGGAACACTACTATAATTCTATATGAAAGAGATGAATTTTGGGACTAGAGACACCTTTCACTCATTATCTTATGGCTCCATATACTTTACACTAAATCCATCAATCGTCTGTATCTTTGATTCAGTATATTCCTCTTGTAGCCTTTATTTTGGTTCCATAATAATAAAAAAGAGAAGACTAGTTGTTCTCCAATCCATATATCATCCCACCATGTAGCATGGTTTTCAGAGCTACTCCCCCACCACTCCTTCATATGCAAAATAATTTGCTCAATATCTATAGGGTCTGGAAATATTGGGACAAGAGCCTCTGATACAAAACGGCTTTAAGAGGTTAACCTGCCAGAGTACTGAACATGCTCGTTGATAGTGGGTACCAGCCTCTGGTATGACCAGGTAAACCCGAAGAGGTACTGAACAGGCTCGACTAAAAGAGGGGAATTTGCTTGGGAAGGACAGCTTGTTAAAAAGAGAGAGAAAAAGTCTAAAAAATATATATGAAAATGACTTTGTGATAATAAATGTTGTTGTGGGTCTACTGGAGGAAGGTATGCATGGTTTATCTAAATAAAATGAACTCCATCAATCTTCCATTTGAGAATGTTTGTAAGTTGCACTTAAGGTCGTATTTTCTAAATCATACTATACCTAGGATATAACTATCTTAGAAGTGGGACCCATAAACGTAGGAGTCTAATGAACTTGAAATGCAATCTCTATCCATAATTACTTGAATAAACCTTTGAGAAGTAGTAGGGAAGGATGGTTTCCTATAGGATTTATTGATTATCTATACCCTCATGTTTTCCATTTTAACCGAGTCTTAATTCATTCATGGCACGAGGACGTGGCATACCTTCAGTTTGGGGGAGGGAGTCTTAATTTATATGGTCTTCATAAGTATAAAATATTAATAATTGACAGAATTAGATGTATCGAGAAATCTTAAAGTCGTTTTTTCTAAGTTCTAGTTTTTTTTGTTGTAATAAATTTGGCTTAGTTTTGCTGAAGATTGTTTATTTGTTATCAAGAAGAGTTTTTGAATAAATGAAAGGCCACTTCCGATTTATTCATGGCACGAGGACGTGCCATACCTTTGGTTTGGGGGTATGTTGGGCCTCGAAATTGTCTTTTATAATGGTCTTATTTACATTAATTTTCGACCTATTTACCGTAATTTAGTACATTTATGTTCAATAAGGTTGTCTTTTACTCTGTTTTATTACTTAAAATCTCGTAAATGTAAAATAAGACAAATGTGTTATTTTTATGTATTAAATGTAGTATTTTGCAAATAATAGGCGTTTTGCACTCCATTCAACCCCTTCTTTCGGTCCTAAGTTCTGATTTAGATATAATTGCATGTTAGTTTACTGGTTTGGCTTACCTGTTATCTTCCATTTCTTACTAGTCTTGTTGATCCTGCATGAACAAATCAAAATCATGACTCTATGATGAAATTGAGAATATTTTAAATGTTAAAAATAGAATAATCGTCATTTTCAAACTATTAATAAATTTGTTTACGTTAATACATCGTTTTCAAACTATTAATACATTGTAAATGTTCTAGTACTATTAATAAATTTATTCACATTAAACAAGTGGATTGGAAACATAGTCACGTTCTCTTTAAACCTTTGAATATGTTATTAAAACCACATATATTATGCATGCGTTGACCATAAAACAAGCCACTTCACATTATTTTAAACATATCATCCATTTTTATTTGGTATGGATTAATATATGGTAAATGTTTTATGCAGCCCATGAGTTAACTCACGCACAAGAAATGGACTCATGCACCGTGAATTGAATGCACGAGAGAATGGTGCACCCAATCAATGGAACTTAGCCACAGTTCAACAATCTAGAACCCAACCATCAATTTGACCAACAAACTAGCAGAAAATTCGCTCATAATCTGTACTTATGAACAAATCATGGTTACAGGTCATCTGGATGTTCATTCAGACGCCCATGTAGACCACGTGTTTTTAACAGACAGTTTATTTTCGGGCAAACAGAAGCGAAATTGAAAATTCTAGCACACGGGTTTTGTGCAGAATAGGCCTATTTCGGTCATAGTTAGCAATTTTCACCAATTTCATATCCATTTGGGAGAAAATCATGGTTCTTTGAAACCATCATTTCCAGAAATTGTGGTTGGTCATTTTCTGAATTCGTGGGTAGTTGTTACAGTAGTAATGAGCCTCTATTTTTAGCAAGAGGTGGTCGACCTGATATCCATTGTAGTCATCTTATAAATACCTCTTTGGTTTTGAAGAGGAGGGGAGGAAAAACTCTTTGTAAATCTTTGTTCTAGTTTTAATAAAAAATATCTGTTTCAGCCTTGGATATATGTTTTCGTCTTTTGTGGCTGACTGATTGACTTAGCTTCACATCTCTAATTTCTGGGAGGGACCCTCAACAACCAGAGGTTCTTTTGTGTATCTTTTGTATTTCTTTTTTGCAAGAAAATAGTTTATTTTCCAGTATATGTATTTAACTTGTTTTCCTATAGATGTTGTTTTATTTTCTACAATTTGTTTTTTGTTGTTTATATGCAATTTACATTTACAGAATTTAAATGATCGGTCATGCATACCTCCTTTCAGCTTGTCTTTTAGTTGTTCATTTGCAATCAGATAGAATTCGAATTATTCCAGTATTTCAAGCTTAGTTTATAATCAAATTCAGTTATGTTAATTTTCCTGTAGAAGTAGATTAAATTAGTTTTCCTTTCAGCTTTGTTTTATTATGCAATAGAAATGGTTTCTTTCCTTAGATAATCATTAGTATGGATAGTTTTTTGTTATTTAAGCTTTTTAACAGTTTATTTACCGTTTTCTTGCACTATAGGGTCATATGCATCAACTAGCTGGCATCAAGATTATTTCGTCTGCTCGTTTCCTTAGTTTATATCATTTTCTCTCATTTAGACTGTCTGTCGAGACTGTCATTCAGAATGTCTGTCCAGACTATCATTCAGCCTTGTTTTTCAAACTGTGAACCTTGTTTTTCTCAGGTTTTCGAATTTTCTTATTTCCTATAATTAACCAGGATTCATATATGTAGTTAGAACCTTGTTTTGAATGGCATAATGTTTTACTTAAGCTTCATATTCATTTTTTATCATTTGCTTATCTTTTCCTTAGCTTTTCTTTCTGATTGTACCTTGATCTGTAGCTAATACTTTATGTCCGATTTCTTAACTTGTTGTTGTTCTAAAACTCGTCAATTTCATTCTTAGCTTAGTTTACTCCATTTTTGTTGAGGTTGATTTAGGATTAAAACTTGGTAATTTCATTTTTGAAAGTGCATTAGTTTTCATGATTTGATCATCCATCTTAGTTCAAGCATATGATCTATTTTTCTCATTTACATAGTTAATGAAGATGTTCATGGATAGGATTTGATTTAGAAATAGAATAAAATTTATTAAGTTTCCTACTTGCTTCTAGAATTTAATTTATGTTTAGCCATTTGAATATGCTTAGGTTTACTTAGGTCTGCTTGAACCCCAAGTTTAGTTTGCTTTGATTAGTTTACTATTTTGCAACGCATTTATTTACGCTTGTTCTTTAGAATAGTAATTGCTTTGCTTTCTACGAATCCGTAGTCACTTGCTTTGCTTTCTATGAATTTGCAATTAAATAGTTCATTGCTTTCCATGAATCAGTTGCACTTGCATTCTTATATAGGCATTTACTCATGCATACATGGAATAGTCTCCAATTTATAACATAGATCAAATAATTTACTGCAAGTAGTTAGTTTTTCTTTCATTAGTTAAATCGCTTTTGGATGAAGCGACTACTTTCTAGACTAGTATCTGCAATTCGCTTCCATAGAATAGATTAGCATAACAATAGATTAGATTTGAATTCTAGTTGTTAAATAGTTTCCCTGCTTTCATAAGAATATATTGGATTCCTTCATTTAACTCATGATAGTCATGCATGTAGTTTAACATCATGCAGTTGCATGATTAGTGCATTTGCATATCTAGTTAGCTTAGATTAGAGTAAGATTTAATCCTGCACATATAGTGTTTGCATCTCACAAGCTCCCTTCATGGGTTGACAATTAAATGTTGAATTAGATAGTGCATATTTTACCCTAGATTTTGGCTCCATTTCCAGGGAGGTGCTAAAGGGATTATACTTTAGGTAGATAGATTGATTTTACATTACACAGCAAGGTGGAGGGGTGAACTGTAAGACGAGAGGTAAGATCCTGCGCATCCACTGTAGTGGGGTGCCCCGAAGCCTTGTTGTTCCTTTTTCGCATTTACTTTCTGCAAGTTAATTTTGGATAGGTGTTTTACTGTGATGTGATTTTCTAAATTTGCTTTAGTAGTAGATAATATTTAAAAAAAGTAGAGAAAAAAAACACATAATATTTTTGGGTGATGTAAGAACCCCAGAGACTAATCGTTTTGTGAAGTAGGACCTATCAACCAACCAAATGGATTCAATGGTGTTCATTAGTATAAGGGAACTCTCTCAAATCCTAGCAGCAGCTGGGAATGATTCTCACCAGGTAAAAACCATCTCGACAGCAGTTGAGAGCTCATCAACCTCTCTTGAAATAACAGACGAACCAAAATCCCAAGAACAACAAAAAGATATTCTTTGCGAGACTGCAATAGAAGTTGATACATTGGGGATTGGAAGGAGAGCAACCAAAAATTAAAGAGTTCTTTACATGTAAGCTAATAGATCCATCATATGCTCAAACAAGTGCTCAACTAGAAGAAGAGGATCCGTATGACATAGCGAAGGAAGGTGAGTACCAAGACTACATTGAAAGATGGTTTCAGGAGGTAACTCAGCCGCAATACCATTCCTTCATTTGACACCTATTGATGCAATGAGAAGTAAGTTGGTTGAACTTCCACATCCAGGTAATCACTGCAACAATATTTTTATATGTGAATAAAGGTACAATTCTAATTTTGCTTTGCACTTGGTTTCATTGGAAAATCTCATATACTTGAATAAATATGTTTTCTTTCTTCTTTGGGTAGGGAAATATGTATATAAATAAAATGTTGCATTCTTAGTTTAGGGAATAATGCAACTTTGTTTTTTTTGTTTTCTTTTTCCAAATAAAAGAACTAAGAAGAAGATCACGTTAATGACTAAATCAAAACAATTTTACATCATTATTCATTTTCATACATGCATATTTCCAATTATACCAGTTACTCAAGACCAACTTTAAACCTCATGGGGATTTGTCATAAATTAAGGTCTATCTAAAACCTAGAGGTCAGCGTACATCCTAGCTTCATTATCAGGGCATGTGGTTAGAGGACCTTTACTACAGGGTAGCATAAGGGTTAATGAAATTCCTAGTTTGAGGGGAACACTGCTATAATTCTATATGAAAGAGACGAATTTTGGGACTAGAGACACCTTTCACTCATTATGTTATGGCTCCATCTACTTTACACTAAATCCATCAATCGTGTGCATTTTTGATTTAGTAGATTCCTCTTGCAGCCTTTATTTTGGTTCCATAATAATAAAAAATAGAAGAATAGCTATCCTCCAATCCATATACCATCCCACCCTGTAGCATGGTTTTGAAAGCTGCTCCCTCACCACTCCTTCATAGGAAAAATAATTTGTCGAATATCCATAGGGACTGGAAATATTGATATAAGAGCCTATGATACAAAATAGATTTAAGAGGTTAACCCATCGGGGTACTGAACAGGCTCATTGGCAGCAGGTACCAGCCTGTGGTATGACCAGTTGAACCCGATGGGGTACTGAACAAGCCCGACTAAAAGAGGGGAATCTGCTTGGGGAGGACAGCTTGTTAAAAAGAGAGAGAAAAGGTCTAAAAAAAAATAAGAGAAAAAATATGAAAATGACTTTGTGATAATAAAGGTTGTTGTGGGTCTACTGGAGGAAGGTATGCATGGTTGATATAAAGAAAATGAACTCCATCAATCTGCCATTTGAGAATGTTTGTAAGTTGCACTTAATGCCTTATTGTCTAACTCATACTATACCTAGGATATAACTATCCTAGAAGTGAGACCCATAAACTTAGGAGTATAATGAACTTGAAATGCAAACTAGGTCTATAATTACTTGAATAAACCTTTGAGAAGTAGTAGGGATGATTGGTTCCTATAGGCTTTATTGATTATCTATACTCTCATGTTTTCCATTTTGACCCAGTATTAATTCATTCATGGCACAAGGACGTGCCATACCTTCGGTCTGGGGAGGGAGTCTCAATTTATATGGTCTTCATAAGTATGAATTATTAATAATTGACAGAAATGTATGTATTGAGAAAACTTAAAGTCGTTTTTTTCTAAGTTCCATTTTTATTTGTTGTAATAAATTTGGCTTAGTTTTGCTGAAGATTGCCTATTTATGATCAAGTAGAGTTTTTGAATAAATGAAAGACCACTTTCGATTTATTCATGGCACGAGGACCTGCCATAGATTTGGTCTGGGGGCATGTTGGGCCTTGAAGTTGTCTTTTATAATGGTCTTATTTACATTAATTTCCGACCTATTTACCGTAATTTAATACATTTATTTCAATAAGGTTGTCTTTTACTCTGTTTTATTAATTAAAATCTCGTAAATGTAAAATAAGACAAATGTGTTATTTTTATGTATTAAATGTAGTATTTTGCAAATAATAGGAGTTCTGCACTCCATCCAGCCCCTTCTTTTGGTCCTAAGTTCTAAATTATATTTGATTGCATGTTAGTTTACTAGTTTGGCTTACCCGTTATCTTCCATTTCTTGCTAGTCTTGTTGATCTTGCATGAACAAATCAAAACCATGACTCTATGATGAAATTGAGAATATTTTAAATGTTAAAAATAGAATAATCATCATTTTTAAACTATTAATAAATTTGTTTACATAAATACATCATTTTCAAACTATTAATACATTGTAAATGTTTTAATACTATTAATAAATTTGTTGACATTAAACAAGTGGATTGGAAACATAGTCATGCTCTCTTTAAAACTTTGAATATGGTATTAAAACCACATACATTATGCATGTGTTGACCATAAAACAATCTACTTCACATTATTTTAAATAAATGATTTTTTTATTATTTGGTATGGATTAATATATGGTAAATGTTTTATGCATCCCATGAGTTAACTCACGCACAAGAAATGGACTCATGCACCGTGAATTGAATGCATGAGAGAATGACGCACCCAATCAATGGAACTTAGCCGCAATTCAACTATCTAGAACCCAACCATCAATTTGACCAACAAACTACCAGAAAATACACTCAGAATCTGGATTTATGAACAAATCTTGGTTACAGGTCATCCGGACGTTCATGCAGACACCCATGCAGACCACGTGTTTTTAGTAGACAGTTGATTTTCGGTCAAACATAAGTGAAATTGAAAATTATGGCACATGGGTTTTGTGCAAAATAGGCCCATTTCAGTCACCATGAGGAATTTTCACCAAATTCATAGCCATTTGGTTGAAAATCGTGGTTCTTTGAAATGGAAACTTTTCAAAAAATTGTGGTTGGTCGTTTTCTGAATTTGTGGGTAGTTGTTATAGCAATAATGAACCTCTATTTTTAGTAAGAGGTGGTCGACCTGATATCCATTGTAGTCATCTTATAAATACCTCTTTGGTTTTGAAGAGGAGGGGAGGAAAAACTATTTGTAAAGCTTTGTTCTAGTTTTAATAAAAAATCTCAGTTTCAGTCTTGGATATATGTTTTTGTCTTATGTGGGTGATTGATTGACTTAGCTTCAAATCTCTGATTGATGAGAGGGCCCCTCAACAAAGAGAGGTTATTTTGTGTATCTTTTGTATTTCTTTTCTGCAAGTAAATAGTTTATTTTCCAGTATATGTATTTAACTTGGTTTCCTGTAGATGTTGTTTTACTTTCTGCAATTTGTTTTTTGTTGTTTATATGAAATTTACATTTCCAGAATTTAAATGACCAGTCATTCATACCTCCTTTCAGCTTGTATTTTAGTTTTTCATTTGCAATCAGATAGAATTCAAATTATTCTGGTATTTCAAGCTTAGTTTATAATCAAATTCAGCCCTGTTAATTTTCCTGTAGCTGTAGATTAAATTAGTTTACCTTTCAGCTCTGTTTTATTGCGCAATAGAAATGGTTTCTTTCCTTAGATAATTATTAGTATAGATTGTTTTTTGTTATTTCAGCTTTTTAATAGTTTATTTACTGTTTTTTCTTGCATTATAGGGTCATATGCATCAACCAGCTGGCGTCAAGATCATTTAGTTTGCTCGTTTCCTTAGTTTATATCATTTTCTGTCATTCAGACTGTCTGTCCAGAGTGCCATTCAGACTGTCTATCCAGATTGTCATTCAGCCCTGTTTTTCAAACTGTCATCCAGACTTTCATTCAGTCTTTAATATTTTATGTTTTGTTTCTATGCCTAATTAGAGTCTAATGTCGCAGGTTTTCAAATTGTCTTATTTCCTGTAATTAACCAACATTCGTATATGTAGTTAGAACCTTGTTTTGAATGGCATAATGTTTTACTTAAGATTCATATTCATTTTTTTATCATTTTCTTATCTTTGCCTTAGCTTTTCTTTCTGATTGTAACTTGATCTGTAGCTAATACATGTCTGATTTCTTAACTTCTTGTTGTTCTAAAAATCGTCAATTTCATTCTTATCTTAGTTCACTCCATTTTTGTTAAGGTTGATTTAGGATTAAAACTTGGTAATTTCATCTCTGAAAGTGCATTAGTTTTCATGATTTGATCATCCATCTTAGTTCAAGCATAGGATCTGTTTTTCTCATTTACATAGTTAATGAAGATGTTCATGGATAGGATTTGATTTAGAAATAGAATAAAATTTATTAAGTTTCCTACTTGCTTCTAGAATTTAATTTATTTCCAGCCATTTGAATATGCTTAGGTTTACTTAGGTCTGTTTGAACCCCAAGTTGAGTTTGCTTTGATTAGTTTACTATTTTGCAATGCATTTATTTACCCTTGGTCTTTAGAATAATATTTGTTTTGCTTTCTACGAGTCCGTAGTCACTTGCTTTGATTTCTACGAATTTGCAATTAAATAGTTCATTGCTTTCCATCAATCAGTTGCACTTGCATTCTTAGATAGGAATTTACTCATTCATACATGGAATAGTCTCCAATATATAACATAGATCAGATAACTTGCTGCAAGTAGTTAGTTTTTCTTTCATTAGTTAAATCGCTTTCGGACTAAGCGACCGCTTTCTAGATTAGTATCTGCGATTCCCTTTCATAGAATAGATTAGCATAACAATAGATTAGATCTGAATTCCAGTTGTTAAATAGTTTCTCTGCTTTCATAAGAATAGATTGGATTCCTGCATTTAACTCATGATAGTCATGCATGTAGTTTAACATCATGTAGTTGCATGACCATTGCATTTGCATATCTAGTTAGCCTAGATTAGTGTAAGCTTTAATCCTGTACATATAGCGTTTGCATCTCACAAGCTCCCTTCCCGGGTTGACAATTAAATGTTGAATTAGATAGTGCATATTTTACCCAACATTTGATTGCACTATCAATGATTTGTTACATCTGCACTATCTTAAGCACTATCTAAGCCAGTCTAGATCTTAAGATCTTATAACTTGGGGCCGTTAAGCATTTAGTGCACTATCTAATACAACTGGAAGAATATTTTAAATTCTCTTCTCTGGAAGTAAATTTTCAGATAATTTACTGACTGAAATAGATCTGCTAGTTAAGTTAAAAGTGGTCCTAGAATGGCTCATATTTAGACATTATAATACACCCAACACTTTAAGGAAACAGTAAATCAGAGCTGGCGTCAAGGTGTCATGTAGAGATATGAGATGGGCACTTCTTCTAGAAGAGGAATGATGCTGAGATGCTGGAGCATAGTGATGACAGTTCTTGGTCATTTTCTTGTGCTTTTAACACACAGAAGTATGCTACCAACAATGCGTGGTCTGTTTGGTGATCTGGACAGTAAGCTAGATACGTTCTCCAAACTTCTAGCAGAACGCATGTCTGCTTGTTAGTATTCCCAAAAGACCATATGACCTGCAAATAATAATACACATGAATTAATATAGCGAATGTGCTCCATATCATGCCAATTTAATCATTGAAACCATAAAATGATGATAATAAACAGAATTGATATAAACCTTAAATTGATTCATACCTGAGGCTTGAATAGTGAGTTGCATGGTGTAAAAGACACTAAAAGGTAACAAAACATGTGCTAATATGTGAAGTATTGAACCCAAAAATGGTGACCAAATGGGGACCAACATTCCCTCAAACCGGAAGAATACCAGGTCCCACTGGTGCAAAGTAAAAGATATCATGAGGAAGGAGGCAGAGTTGCGTCAGCAGCTGCCTCCGATTAGGATGTAATAGATTGCTTGTACTTTAATTTCCTCGCCTGTTCTTTCAGAATGGCACACCTTACTTGCAGATCCCTTTGTGATACGCTAATGGTCTTATGAAGATCCTCCATATTCTTAATTTGTAACCGAAATTCCCTGTTTTCCTCACGAAGCTTTGAAATTAACTTGACATGTGCTTCATTATGCTTCGTCGATTGAGTTAACTCGAAAGTTAACTCATCTAATGTGGGATGCGATGTTGTGAATGGTTCAAGGGACTGGTTAAAATCCCTTGGAGGACTTATTTCTGTTGAAGGTGGGTCCAAATCGCCAGTAGGAAGGGGGTCTTCAGGGTTGATATTCTGAATAGATGCAGGAATGTCCATCTGATCGGTGTCCTTGAGCAATTCAGCAAAGAGGATAGCTAGTGCTAAGAGGGATGAATTGGGATTGAATTCATATATCTCAACCTTATCATTCAGATGGCCAGTCTGCTCATCAAGCTGAACCACAGTCTGAGTACTAGGCTGAAGCCTGCGCTGGACGCTTTTAGCCTTCTGTTTTCTACTATGAGGTCATGAAAAAGGCACAAATTCAATAGACACCGGACTAGTAGGGGTTTCTTACACAGGTGAATTAGGTTCTGATACATCCTCATCGAGGTGGACAACATCAGGGTTTTCTACAGGTGAGGTTGGTCTTGACTCAGGGTGAAAATGACGAGACCGCTTACGAATATTGAGGTGGGGTGTTATACCCAAATCCTGTCACCACCATGTGATAAGACCTTGTTTCCCTTAATCCTAGCACTTGGAGTGGAAACCTATCCTATTTGTCAATCTTACATGAAAAAACTCAGCAACGCGCTTGCCTTGTGTCCCATGAGCGGTACCTTGCTCGCATTGCCTATACCTTGTGTTCCATAAGCGGTGCCACCGCATGTGGCCTTTGTCCCATAAGTGTTTCTTATCTAAACTGCTCTGTCATAAGAGGAGAAAAGAGGTAGAGAAGTTTCTCGAGGCTTCTAGATCATGAGCCTCGTGTCCTATCTTATCCCTATCATAGTGGGTCAGTTAAGCTCGAGATCCCCCATCATAGGATATTAGAGTCCACCTCACCCACAAATCTCTCAACTATCCCTATCCATTGAGCCTTATAAATACAATCTCATGTCCATAGTTGAGGGGGAGAACTATAGAGGTATTGTTATGCTGCTGGATTGACTACCTAGTCCAAGCCATTGGGGAGCATAGAGAGTAAAGTTGGAGCTTATGGAGATGAGATGTTGGTTCCATGGAGATTTCTTCCAGCACTAAGGCAATGGTTGTAAGCTCCTCTATTTATCTTTAATGCAAAGCTGATTTCCATCCCACATTACTGTTGTTTTTATTTCCCATGTATATGTTGTTAGATTCCTTAGTCACTAATATGGATAAGTAGATGATGTTCTGGTAGATTTGATGTGTTTTCATGTTTGATCTGTTTGCAGGTATACAAGTTCACTATCGAAGTAGCATTCCATGTGTCTACGACATCTAGGGAGGGTCTTCATCCTTTGTCATTCACTCATTTGTTCTGGATCTGAACCATTCAGACCAGAGGAACAACTTCTGGCCACAGAAGGTGAAATATTCCTGGTTACATGGGGTTTAAGCACTTTGAACAAAAAGGTTTCCCAAGACTGGATTCGTTCTTTAAGCTGATCCAAAATTAACATTTTGATTATACTATGGTGATACAAACTACTCTTTGGATGAAGGGTATTCTTCCGAACCAAATTTGACATTTTCTCTAAGCTATGACAAAAAAAGAAAGGGAAATTCAAAAATCTATTATCAACAAAGTGGGCTAATAACCGAAGGTGACAAGACTTGAAAACTCTAAATTTACCTTCACAGGTAACAAGGTGAATGATGATTGTCAACGGCTTGATATGCTCTGGCTTTATCCAATTGTTATGGTATCCTTTCAAACCTGTTACATACTGGACCTCAGGATTCAGAGCAAAATTATGTGATGCTCACAGAACGAACCAATGTTTATGCCACCATTCACCCTCTTGGGAAAGCTTAGTGGCATGGGAAATCGACTCTTCAGTGACCTGAAAAGAAAGGTGACCTACTTTGTCCATCCTCCCATAGAATCTAATTGTGAATAGCAATGAGATATCTTCATCGTAACCTTGCAACGAATGGAGGAATTGGTTCCAGTCGGCTCGAAAAAACACTTCCCTACACTCCCTCAACTCTGTCATTTGAAACAAATCCTGATAACTTTCAGGCTCGAATTGGTTTGGCATGATGGAAAAAGAGGAAGGAATACAGGGTTTTTAGGAAAGGTGGTTAAAAATGCTCCACAGTATAATGGTTAGTGGTGGCGATGGAATTGAAGAAGGTTCACACAGTGCTAGTTTTAAAGTGTTTCGCATTCAACCTACCAGATGATCATGCAACCAGCTCGACATGCCTAAACGATCGTGCCATTATAGCGAATTTTTGGAGCATGTGTCGTCTAAAGCGCATGATTGAACGATTTTCTAATTTTTAGTTGGTTGAACCATGTCCAAAGCAAGCTTTGGACAGGTGGAACGTGTAACTTAATGCAAGTATATAACCAAAATCATAACCATAACCTTAGTTCAATGAGGAGGGCGGCTTATATGATGGCTTATGCGTGTGAAGATAAAAGGAGAATAATGAAGATGGTAGGGTCATGATAACCAAAAGGTATTCTAAGGTCGTATCATATCCATTTAGGGGTGAAATAAGATCATATTAGATTTAATTCGTACAATCATTAATCGGCATTAGTCATAATATCATATAGATGTGACCCTAATGGTATGACTTGGCTTTTTACCCAATAAAATTAATCCAACACTTAATCAAAAGTATGCAAAATATCATAAATTTTTTTATCCAGCTAATCATCCAGCCTTTTATTCACACCGACATTCAACCCTTCATATGATCCTTCATACAACTTTTCATATGAAATAATTCTTTTAGCGTTCTTTCTTATTCATCCACAATTTTAAGGCCAATTTCGCTATCTGCGTTATCCTGCAAACACTTTATTATTTTATCAATGAGTTTTTTTATAAGTAAAAATGAAGACAGACAATCATCTAATCCTCCCCCAAAGCAAAGATATGGCATGTCCTCAAGCCATACAAGACAACTATGTAATTTGAAAAAGAATTAAGGAAGTTTAGTCATGATGTTGTAAGTTTGTAAAAGAGAAAAAGACCAACTAATAAAGTGAAATTATTCAGATAGATATATTTTAAAAAACAATGACCAAATGTATAGAGATATAAATGGATCATTTATGATGTGATGAATAGTACCATAGGGAAATCTAGTCACCCTTTCCTTGTTGTAAAGATATCTTGTCATTTCAAAAATTCTTTGAGCTCACCTTCGAATTTGTAGGAGTTGACAGCTATGGGTCCCATTGCTAGGATAGACATATCCTAGATATTGATTGAAATCAAATTGTCAGATCCAAGGGTATCTTAGAGTTATTCTTTGATGAAATCATAAACAATAGGCCTAAACATATTTTATTGTTAAACTATGTGCCTAGTGGTGTATGAATCGGATCTCTTTTTACCTAATAATGCCCCGCTGCCAACAGGCTTGTTCAATACCCCTGTGGGGTTATCTTGGTACCATGCAAGCATAGCCCTACTACCAGCGAGCATGTTCAGTACCCCGGCGGGTTCACTTGCATTTATCAAACTTCCTTGTAAGTTATTACTTAGCATTGACCCGCTACCAGCATTCCTGTTCAGCATCCCGGCGGGTTTTCCTTGTATAAAGATTCTGAGTATAGGAAGTCGATTGGTACTAGAGAGTGCTATGCCCAGCTAAACACATAAGTTAATTTTTTTTTTTCTCACAAAATCGCCTTAACTATAGATCATGTCAAAAGAGAATAACTTAAAGGTGTCCCCGGGCCTTTCAGTCTATTTTCTTTATAAAAGGTAATGTTCCCCACAAGAAGCGATTCCACTTACCCTCTAGTGTTCTCAAATATATTTAAGAGTCAAGTTTTGATAACAAGTGTAGATGAGCTAGTAACCTCTAGGTATGAAAATGCTAAAGAACATGATAATTAAAATAAATCTTTTGAGCAACTGTTCAAATAATCAGAATATGAATCAAAACACTTAGCATAACAAAATCATAAAATAATTGGTTTGAAAGTGATATACAAGAAAATATTCAAAGTCTTATTACAATGCTTTCTTTTTTTGGATAGTACCTCATAAGCTGCTCAGAGATATAGATGCTTCTTCAAAACCATTTGTTAGATGATTTATTTTATTCTTGAAAGCATAGAAAATAGTCCTCTGGAAAGAAGTGATTAGAAATGACTCTTTATTCATTCAAAGAGATATACATATATTTACATATATACAAGTAATGAAAATCCATAATATTTTTAAGATCGGGAAGAAGAGCTTTTTGGAGAGAGTAGTCCAATGATTACCTCTATCTTGATAGGATCCATCTTGATCTTCTGGGGAAAAACATGATGCCCCATACAAATATAACATGGAGGAATTTTATTTAATGGACATTCCTGTCAGGGATGTTTGGTTTTACATTCTAGATAGACATTTCTTTTTGCTGCTCATTCTTCTTCCTGGTTTTTTATGTAGGTTTGGTTTCTAGAGTGAATGTACCTAAAAGGTTTCTTTTGAGGTGAGAATGGAGCATCCCATCGTTCTTTTTCAGAAGATAACTTCCTTCGATCACTCATTCTTTTATTGGTTCTTATAGGAGTAGGGAATGCTACTATGGATATGTTAATTTGAGGGGTTACTATTACCAAAGAGAACTCCCACCTAGGTAAGTTCAGCTTCCTTACTTCAAAAGTTATATTATCAGAATTTGTTACTTAGTGGAAGATTAATAGGTTGTTATACCAAAATACTGTCCCCATCATGTGATAAGACCTTTGACATACCTATTTTCCCTTAATCCCAACACTTGGAGTGGAAACTCATACCATTTGTCAATATTTCACAAAAATCCTCAGCACCGCACTTTCCCCTTTTCCCAAGAGTGGTACCTTGCTCGCACACCCTATCCCTTGTTATCCATAAGCGGTACCACCACTTATGGCCCTTAGTCCATAAGCGTTTCTTACCTGAACCGCTCTGTCATTGAAGGAGAAAAGTGGTACCCTGGTTAAAATGGGAAAAAGAGAAGATTCTCGAGGCTTCTAGATGATGAGCCTCATGTCCTCCCTTATCCCTATCATTGTGGGTCAGTTGAACTTGAGATCCCTCATCCTAGGATCTTAGAGGCCACCTCATCCACTAATCTCTCAACCATCCCTATCCATTGAGCCTTATAAATACAAGCTCATGTCCATGGTTGAGAAGAGAACTCTTAAGGTATTGTTATGTTGTTGGATTGATTACTTGGCCCAATCCATTGAAGATCATAGAGAGCAAAAGTCAGAGCTTATGGGATGAGAGTGTTTGGTTTCATGGAGATGCATGTCAACATTAAGGCTTAACTGGTTGTAAACTTCTCCATTTTATCTTAATGCAAAGCTAATTTTCGTCCCACATTACTGTTGTTGTTTGATTTCACATGTATGTTGTTAGATTCCTTAGTCACTAACATGGATCAGTAGATTATATTTTGGTGTCTTTGATTTGTTTGCATGTTTAATATGATTGCAGGTACACAGGGTTACTATCGAAGCATCACATTCTAGGTATCTACAGCGTCCAGGGAGGGTCTTCAACCTTTTTCCTTCATTTGTTTTGGATCTGAACCATTCAGACCAGTGGAACACCTTACTGTCCGCAGAAGGTGAAATATTCTAGCTAACAAATCTGGTGACTCTGCTGGGGAAATCTGTATGAGTCATTCTAATATTCCTCATTTCTTCAACTCTTGTCTGAATCCAGGCTCCTTCTCCAACTCTCTTCAGTCATATTTGCTATCTGACTCAGTGAATTTGGGTTTGAAACTTCCAGATCTGTTCAGATATGAATCATTTCGACCTTTTATGCTCTGTTTTTATACTCAATCTAGCAGTTTTGACCTTGATCTAGTCTTTTTCTGACTTGATCTATCGTTCTCTTTGTGTTTTGGTTTTCTACAGGGAACCGCACCTATGCAGTGTCCGAGGAGCGGTGCCATTGCCTGAACAAAGTGAGCAGTACACGGTGCCACCTCCTGTATCTCATTGGAAAGAAGTGGTGTTGGGATAGAACCACCCTGTCAACACCAAAGAAACGTGGTGCCACGCAGGCATCATTCCAAGACCTTCTTTTCCTCATTTTTTGTAAAAAATTGATTTGTTTTGCTTTCAGTCCTGCACTGTCAGGCTTGTGTGACAGAATCTGATGCTTGTGGTTTGAAATTTTATGGTTTAAAATTGGTTTGATTGGGAAATTCAAAAGCTAGACTAGACTCTTTTATTGTTCATCTGCTTCTATGCTTGTTGGTTGTGTTTGCGAAAGGATTTCTTGTTTTTTGAAAAGCTTAGGGTGTTAGTAAGATCTCTTTTCATTTTTGTTATATCATGACTAACAGAAGAACATTTGATTAGCATCTTAGTTTCATTTCTTGTTTGCATAAAGAACTTCTTTTTCCTTCCTTTAAAAAGAATTTTTTTTACTAAGACTAGGTTATCATCATTGAGAGTTGGACATTAGATCTCTAATTGGCTTTACAAGATTTCAGGCTCTTCATGTTCTTTCTTATCTTATGCATTTAGTACTATCTCAATCAAAATAAAAAATATGGTAGTTTTAAGTTAGATTTGCCTATGTTTTAAGAGAAAATTGAAAAAATAGAGTGCATTTGCATGTAGTGTGCTTCTTATTTTTCTTTTAGGAAAGGAGATTCTCCCCCCTTTTATTGCTTTCAGAAAAGAGAAATCAGTTTGGAAAGTGTTGCTTGTCTTCTATTTTGTGTTCAAGACTGTTGATTGAAAATATTTTTGGTTTTGAAATGAAGGAAAATACTCTCTTTCCCTCCCATAAGTAAGCATATTGAACGTTAAAGTGAAATATTTTTGCATAAGCATACTGCATGGTTTTAATTTTCTGTCAAAACATCATGCATTCACCTAACCGTCCACTTTAAAATCAATGGTAGTTATAGGTTAAAAATTACGTAGAAATTGGAGTGATAGGTTAGAGACATGTTCGAGCGTCGTTATGTGTAGGAGTTGTCGTTATTTGTCTACATTACATTCCTGGACTCGCGCAGTTCTTCCATGTACCGTTGGTATATCGAATGAACTTTCACATACCCTTGAGGTATATAGAAAGGTACTTCACGTACTCAATTGTATATCGGAAGGTCCCTTGTGTACGGTTATCCATTAGACAACACTACTACCGATTCGAGCTCCCACATACCTTGAGTATATTAGGAGACCCCACTAGGATACCCTATCCATACGAGAAAAGCCCTTTGGTTGTCTTGCTTGGAGCCATACACCAAAAAGAGCATTCGGGGAGATTACTATGCTTGTACCCTCGAGGTATATTGCGAGTGGCACCTTCTTGACAATCTTGGCGAGAGACCTAACTTTTTGAACCCCTCCTATTATTTTAAGTGTGGCTGTTTTGACCTACAGCTTGTGTAGGGAAATGTTTTGGTGTGTTTTCTATATTTTCAGACCCTAGGATAGATAGGAACTATACAAACTAGCTGAGTTAAGACAGTCCAGAAGAGTACGGGGCTTGCCACTCGATTTTATTCTTGGTTCAGGAGAAAATCCAATGGAAGCTATCGACCAAGGAGCTGCAACCACCTCCCAAGTGGGAGATAATGTGGTTGCAGAAAGTGGAGGACCATATTCTTCACACTTGCCTCCCTTGGTCCAATAGCATTCTCAAGGAAATACCTCATTCCATTCTCGCACAGAAGGTCATGTTGATGATACTACCTGTCGGGATTTTGGTCCCAATGCTCCATTTTGGGATACCCCTGTAGGATAGGCCATTGCCTCATTTGGCACTCGTTTAAACTCTTCTAAATATGAATAAGAATGTAGGCAATACCATGCTGCCATTCTCCGTGCATAGGAGATTGACAAGCAAATAGATGACCTATTAGGCCCGACACCATCACGTTCCACATCTGTTCCTGTGGGATATCGTTTACTTGCCGATTCTATGAGACCCATTGAACCGATTATAGATCATCCAATAACACCCCACAACCCACGTCAAAATACCACCTCCACCACCTCCCATATTATGTCTGTTCCTAATCTTCCCAGGGCTTCTGCACCTGGGGGTCAACCTTCAATTCCGATTTTGTCTGTACCTTCTAGTGCCGGGGGGAAACCCCTAGCACAACCTATGTTATCTGACACTGGAATTGTACCTAGTCAAGGACAGACCTCTAATATAGAACCATATACAGTTTATGTCCCTCCCACCCATACTAATGCAGTTAATCCCCCATCTAGTTTAGGTTAGCCCTCGGGGGCACAACCTGTAACCATTCAATCTTCTGGAGGTTATGGTTATCACATACCTGTAGGTAATATTAATCATCCACCCAATCCTATAGGGATGCCTTATGCTGGAATTCCATACTCTAGTAACACTTTTTCGCCATGGGGGAAACCCAACTGGTCTTACATGCTAGCTATGGGGGGAATACCTACACATACTGTGGGAGCTACCGAAGGACCACCTTATGGAGGTCCTCCCCTTGGGGGGCCTAATGGTCCCAGAGGATCTGACAAATTTCCTCCTTATGGTCCCAGTGGTCCTGGTGGTCCTGGGGGTCCTGGTGGCTTTCCTCCTTATGGCTCTGGAGGGTTTGGTGGCCCTCCGCTTAGTGGTTCTAGAGGCTCTAGAGGTTTACCTCCTGGTGGATCCGAAGGGTCTGGTGGTCTACCTCCTGGTGGTCCTGGTGGTCCTAGTGGTCCTAGTGGTCCCAGTGGTCCTGGAGGCCCTAGTGGTCCTAGTGGTCATGATCCCGGAAATCAACCCCCTGTGGGCATATTTTCCGGTAGTTCTTCGTCATAGAAACCTGTTTTTCACTCCACTTATGGTCCTACTAGTAATTATATGCCATATCAATATTAGTAGTATGTGCAACCCAACCACAGTTACCTTTCCTAGCAACTTTGGACTTACCTGACTTGTCTAAGTTGATTAATGACCCCATTTGACACAATCCCTCCTGGCCTCCTATTCTGATAAAGTTACCATCAGATATCTCAAAGTTCGATGGGAAGCATGGAGACGATCCAAAGAACCATGTTATGACATTCCATTTGTGGTGTTCTTCAAAATCCCTCATGGATGACTCTGTTTGGTTACGACTCTTTTAGCGAATTTTGAACGGTACAGCCGTGAAGTGGTACAGTGAACTACCACAACATTCGTTTGTGGATTTTTGCTCATTGGAAACCGTGTTTGTTACACACTTTCATCTCCCTATTCGTTATGAAACAGGCACTGATATTTTAACTTCTCTACGACAGAACACCTCCACCCACATATCCGGTCATATTCATGAGTGGAGAAGGCGGAGAAGGCTTATTAAGGCCCTTATTATGGATCAATTGTTAGCTGAATGGTTTACCAAATCCTTGTTTCCTCCTATTGCCCAAGATGTGGCTATGGGCAGTGCCGTTAATGAAGAGCAGGCTATTAGTCGAGCCCAGTATCTAGACTTGGTCTATTCCCAGTCTGGAACTCTTTATGACTTGATTCCTCAAGCTCCTTGCCCAAGCACCGATCCCACCAAGCCGCCAGTAGAAGTACCTATTGATGGGATTGTTGGTTCAATCCAGTCCTCGTCAGTAGCAAAAACTGCTAAGCAACCCCAAACTACCACCCCTACTCCTTCGACTCCTAAGGTTTCTGCCGAGGTCAACTCTATTCAAAGTACTCAAACCTTGGGTAATAATAAAAAGCAAGGTAAAAATAGAAATAAAAAACCTGGAAACCAACAGGAGACTCCAAGACCAACCAACAGTGATAACGATAAAGGGAAAAGAAAGGAAAAATATCCTTGTCTGCTATGCGAAGGTGACCATTTTTCAAAGGAGTGTCCTCATCGGGACGAAATCTCCCAGTTTCTGAAGTCCAATCCCACACCTGCAGTACTTATGGATCCTTTTCTCGAGTCAACAACAACTGATAGACCATATGTCTAATCAGGGTAACTCTAGTTCTTCAAAGGAAATTCGCATGATTTCCTCAAATACCATCAATTTGCAAACTCAAAGTTAGAATTATGACAAACCCACAGTTAAGAAATAACATCATTCTTCTTCAGGGAAAGCTCCCTCTACTAGTTCTCAGGAATCCTCGTCTACTGTCCCCTTATCTATCAAGAAGCCTACTCTCGACATGATTTTGCGTCCACCTAAGAGCACTCTTCAGAAGGCAGTATTTAACCCTAATACCCAAGTTGCTCAATTTTATAATGTGGTTGAAGATCTCACTCAGGAACCTTGTGCAATGTCTACCTTAGAAGTACTCCAAAGTTGCCCTACACAGCGCAAAAACTTGTTGACAGCATTAGGAGCTTTAGACCCATATAATACTAACTTGAATCATTTCAATGTTGAGAACTATAAGCCTAGATTACCGCATAAACTTGCTTTTCATATCATTACGAAAGTAGTGGGAAATAAATTTTTTCGAATGGTACTAGATGAAGGAGATTCGACCTCGGTTTTGTCTCTGTCTTGTTGGAAGGATCTCGGCTTTCCTGAGCTTGTAACATCACCTACGACCCTTAAATCCTTTGATGGACGGGGTTTTCAACCCCATGATCTCATATCAGCCCTAGCGGTCGAGCTAGGGGGAAAAATTGTTTCCATTCAAGTAGAAGTGATAAATGCCCCTTTAGATTACAACCTCCTTCTAGGAAGAAATTGGTTCTTTGCCATGACTGCTTTCGCCTCAACAGTATTCTGAACAATCCAATTTTTGCATCTAGGGAGAATTGTTACTATTGACCAGCTTGATTTCTGTATGCCAGATGTTACTACCTCCACGGATAATAACATCTCCATGTTATACCAGTCCCCTCCTCCTTACCATTCGATTGGTGTAGGCATGTTGAAGGATTCATTCCTTATGGGGATTTTTCCATCCACTCCTCCTAACACAGATACCACAACAGTCCATATGATCACCTCATTTAATTATGATCCTAAGGGTAAACAAGTTGTTGAGTCTGCATGAAGCACTGTATGACACCATTCAAACCTTTTTCAATGATCACACGGATGACCTTCATCTAGTGGCTTCAGATCCTTACCATTTACCGTACTGGTTAGAGCCTTCTCTTCCTATTCTAGATTATCTCTCTGAGACTTTCCCTTTCGACGAGTCCATTATGGAGACCATGAATACGGATGAGTCCATTTGGGAGGATCACCATCTTAGATCCATGTTCCTCCCCAACACCAGTTCAGTTAGCCATGATTTTGCATCCTTGTTTCCTACTGATATTGTCAACGTACCCCAAAGTCCTATATTGTTGCAAGATACAGATTCTGAAGGAAACCTTTGCAACATTACTCAGACGAATCCGATTGACATGTCGGCCAAGCCTGATACTATCAAGCATGTTCATGTTGGGTAGAACTGCTCGGCAGATGAATCTGAAGCCTATAAGGCACTTTTCAAAGAATTCCATGATATTTTTGCTTGGTCTTATGAAGAGTTGCCTGGGATTGACCCATCCATTTTGTTCCATGAGATTAAAACCTGTCCCATGGCTAAACCTGTTAGGAAAAAAATAAGGCAAGTCCATCCTCAGAAGGCCACAGCTATTAAAGCTGAAATTGAGAAACTTCTCAAAGCTGCGTTTATTTGTCTCGTACCCCTGACGGAATGGGTATTGAACATTGTCCTTGTCAATAAAAAAGCAGGGCACCATTAGAGTCTGTATCGACTTTAGGGATTTGAATAAAGCTTGTCCTAAGGACAACTTTCCTACTCCACACATCGATCAGATTATCGACAACTGTGCTGGAAGTGTCATCTTTTCATTTATGGATGGCTTCTCTGGCTATAATCAGATTGAGATATTACCCTTCGATCAGCATAAGATGACATTCATTTTCCCATGGGGAGCCTTTGCATATAAGAAGTTACCTTTTGGCTTGAAAATTGCTGGAGCCACATTCCAGCGTGCGATGTCCTATGCGTTTCACGATATTAAACATGTTTTTGAACCGTACCTTGACGACCTCCCTACTCATTCACAGTGATTGGAGGACCACCTTGGTCATCTTAGAGAGATATTCCTGAGATTTCGTCATTATAATATACAGCTCAATCCATATAAATGTGTTTTTTGCATTGAGACGGGACATCTGCTAGGTTGTGTGGTATCCAAAGATGGCATCCAGATCGATCCTTTGAAAATTGCCACCATTTTATATCTACCAACCCCAACTAATATCCTGGAACTCCAAAGTTTGCAAGGGAAGGCAAACTTTCTCCGTCGTTTCGTGTGCAATTTTGCAGAGAAAACACACGGTTATATGCGTCTCCTCAATAAGAACACTCCATTCTTCTGGGATGACCAAGCCCAATGTGCCTTTGATAATCTTAAGCACGCTCTGACTCATTCACCCGTGATACACCCCCCAGATTATTCAAAAGACTTTCTCTTGTATATTGCTGCCTCCACTACTACCATCTCTATGGTTTTAGTGCAGGAAAATCTCCACGGTTAGGAGCACGTGATTTATTATGCTAGTAAGAATCTCATGGATTTTGAAACTCGATATTCACGTGTGGAAAAATTAGCATTGGCCACGGTCATTGCTGTACAAAATTTTCGTCACTACATTCTGCTCTGCACTACAACAGACCAGAACTCGATGTATTACATCCTGACTTGTCAGGTGCTTGGGGGAAAATAATCCCGTTGGATAGTCATACTTCAGGAGTTTGATCTGGAATTTGCCAAAGCCAAATCAAAGAAATCCTTGGTCTTTTATGAGCTTATGTGTGATCTTCCCTGTGCTTCGACGAAATATGAGCCCAGTGATTCATTCTAGATGAATTCATGTTCCTGATTAGAATTACTGATCCTTGGTATGGAGATTTGCTTATTTATCTCCAAACACAACGATTTCAGCCGCATTTATCCCACGATGATCACCGCCGTATCTATCACCACACGAAATACTATCTCATCCTGAATGATACCTTGTATAGACGTGGGATTGACTCAATTCTCTGGCGATGCCTCACCCATGCGGAGGATAAACATGTGTTGAATGATTGCCACTCTGGAGCATGTGGAGGTCATTTATCTGGGATGGCTGCAGCCCAGAAAATCCTTCGCGCTGGCTATTTCTGGCCTTCTATCTTCAAATACTATCATGATGTTGTTAAGAAATTCCCACCTTGTCAACACTTTTATCCTAAAAAGCACACCCATCCTACTCCGCTACACCCCATCATTTTCGTTGGCCCATTCACCAAATGGGGGATTGACTTCATGCATTGTAAGCCTACCTCAATCGAGGGCCATGGTTACATCATCATAGCCATTGATTATTTCACAAAATGGGATGAGGCCATGCCTACACACGCAGAAGATGGTAAGACTATTGCTCTCTTCCTGTTCAATCATATCATAGCTAGATTTGGTGTCCCGCAGTCCATCGTTACTGATCACAGATCCCATTTTCGTAATCAAATGATGGAGGAACTAAGCGCCAAGCTAGGTTTTCTCCATGAAAACTCTACGCCATATTATCCACAAGCTAATGGTTAGGTAAAGGCCATTAACAAAGTTTTGAAAACTATGCTTCGTCGGATGGTTGGAGATCATAAATCCAACTGGCACCACGTTCTTTTCTCCGCTCTTTGGGCTTATCAAACTTATGTGAAAACAGCCACTGGTTTCAAGCCATTCCAGATTATCTATGGACTAGAAGTTTTTTTACCAATTCAATGTCAGATTCCATCTTTACAACTTGCCATCGAACTTCTCCCAGACACTTCCGTAGAGGAAGAAATATTTTTATACTTGAATAACCTTGATGAGACTCAGAGAGATGCTGCCTTGGCTAATGAGGCACATAAGAAACACGTCAAGGCGGAGCATGATAAATCCGTCCAACCTCATGTCTTTAACGAGGGTGACCTAGTCTTGACTTATGATCAGAGATATGACAAACTAGGGAAGGGTAAGTTTGAGTCCATGTGGTATGGACCTTTCATTATTTCTAAGGTGTTAGAGAAAGGAGATTATGAGCTTGTTGATTATGATGGAATCCCTTTGGGGCAGCCTCGCAATGGGTTGTACCTGAAAAGGTACTATGCCTAGGTCTTTCTTGGATAATATCTTGTATATATGTATATTGATTGACTTTCAGTGTGCTTTCAGTATTTTCAAGATGGTTTTGAGTTTAGTGTCCGCATCCGTATATACCATGTTTTGGTCATGCAGATGGCTTTCTACGTCTTCGCTGATGGTGCTTTCCACCACACCTTGAATATCACCTCGGTTGCTTGGGTCCTCTATTCCCCAGGTGAAGATTTGGTCAGTTTAGGAGTGGTTTGTATAGGTCCCGCTACTAATAACATCGCTGAGTATGAAGCAGTCATTGGTCTTCTGACTGAAGTTTCCTCCTAGGATGTTCGTGATCTAGTAGTCTTGATAGACTCACAACTCGTGGTTTGCCATGTTTACACCATTAGAAACCTTGTGCTCCTCCGCCTCTTCCGGAGAGTACATTTTCTAGAAAGATCATTTCAAACCATCACTTATAGGCATATCTCTAGGGAACATAATGTAGTTGCTGACTCATTAGCTAATTACATCCTAGATTGGCATATTGCCCATTCATGAAATTGAAATCAAACATGGTGCATTGTAAATAAACATTTAAAGACACATAAAACTCATATAAAATACTTTTCCCATTTGAGACATATAAACACCAGGTAAAAGTTTGTATATATATATATATATGAAAAGTTTACAAAAAATAGGTCCTAAGACCTCATCTGAAGCACGTAGGATTTTAGGAAAAATCACTATACAAAATCCTGAAGCTGTCAGCTTTCACTACATATCTCATGCACTAGTGGTGTTCGTGATAGCACATCACTGCTCAAGCTACTCTATGCAGTAGCCTACTGAACCAACCCGGTACTCCCACCGTAGATCTCTGATATCTCATAGGGAGATCATCAATGGTAGCATCTAGGATATCCAAGGTCAACCTCTCCAGGTTTTCCTCTAGCTCGTACAAAGCAGGCTCCAGCTCGTCTGTCCAATGGAGAAGCTCCTCTAGGCCACGTTGCTCCAACACCTGCATGAGAATATACAGGTCTCGTCACTTAACATAAAAAATATAAAACATTTCATCCATTTTAGGGTTTCTTGCTTCTTACCGATGTCACCCCACTGTCCTCCAGGTGGGAGTGGTAGGTCTAGATCTCCGGTGAAGTCCGTACCTGCGTAAGCATAATCCTCAACCATGAGGATCTGATCTTGGAGCCATCTGAAGAATGGATCACTGAACTTCACCCTTCCCCTACCTGAACCTGTACGAGCCATGACCTGAACCCACCTTAGCATATAGGGGTCCCATGCTCTTAGACTCTGAAAGACCACCTGAGATCTCATTTGTGGAACCCGCTCGAAGAAGAAGCAGGCTAAAATGGAGCCAAAGCAAAACTGCTTTAGCTCTCCCTATCGACACTTAGTCAGCTAATCTTTGAGTATGGGAAGCATGGCTTCCGCCCAATTGAATACCATGGGTGTCATGGCCTCTATAACATACAACATGTGTGCCCTAGAAGCCTGGTGCACACCCTAACTCCCGGCCACCGTCTGCATAGTAAATAGGACGATCCGTAGGGGCCCATCCATCACTGCTCTGATGGGGATTTTCTTCCCTGATGCCCTCGTCCCTGGAACATAGTGACGATCTATAAGCTCTCGAGTGGTAATATCCCCTCCACGGGAACCTGTTAGTGAGATGGGGGCACCCCGTCTCGAGAGACCAGTCAAGAAGTAGATGTCCTCTACTTCCATTGTAAGAATATGGGCCCCCACCTCGAAGTACTGCTGCTCTGGATTCCACATCCATAGTATATGTTCTAGTAACTGCTCGTGTGACACCATGCTTGGGGTCTAAAAGAAATTCAGGAGCCCACAGTCCCGTAATTCGGCAATACAAACCGCATTTTTCTCAGCAAAAGCATCATCATTGTCATGTGTTCTTTCTTTCCATATCACCATGTTTTGAGCAACCAAGACCCGTCAAAAACAATCATAGCATGCATGAGAATCATCTTTAATCATTAAAAATCAAAAGAATGACTTTATATTGCTCATGCTATTAGTTTGAAATCTCCACGGTCGGCACCGCAAATGCACCATTGGAGACAGGCGATGGCATCGTCTGTCAACTATGTTATAGGCATGGTTCTCGGGTGATACCATGTATCCCGCAAGGGGTAGTTGTGGTGCCCACTTTTAAGGTTTTAGGGCTTGCCATATGAGCCCAAAATCCCACCAAAACTCAAAATAAATGCTATGAAATGAAAGAGTAGGGTTTTAGCTGTTACCTGCAACTGACGGTGCTAAAAAAAAACAGCGGGAACTCCCGGTATCAGCTGCTGAAGATTTGGCTAAGAAAGTGCTCCAAGTGCTCTCCGCTATGGGTAAATAGTGAAATGATTCGATTTTTTACTATTTACATGACTTATATAGGAATTTTTGGGTCTGACGTACTATAGTTTTGATATAAAATCATATTTTAGTCAAAGTTTATCTGTCTTAATCCCTTAATGCTAGTTATAAATGCATTTAACACTTGTTTCTGAGCCGATTGCAGGATAAGAGAACTATAGAAAAATCTTTGGAAGTTTGTTTACGGCTTTTTCGCACTTTCATAAAACGAAAAAGGCCGATGAGCGTTTATTATGACACTTTGGTCATGCTCTTTAAACCTGGTATCAAAGGTCCGAGTCCATTTCAGTTTCTTTCTAGGCTTATAAAAAGTTGACGTTGCGTAAAGAAGTGTCATGGAGTCATCTTTTCACCTCCTTTTCAAGCTCCTTAAACACGAAAAGATCGTTGAGTCCGTTTCTGATTCTTTCCAGGATCATAAAAAGTGACATTGTGTAAGAAACCTCATGGAGTTCTCTTTAAACTCTTTTTAGGCTCCCTAAATACAAAAATATTGTTGAGTGATCTTGTCTTCTTCACGCTCGTTAAAGTATTTGAAGAGTCATCTGTCCAACGATAGGTTGTCTCTTTTTCGGTTTGGATAGGACTCTTTATGAAAAAGGAACACTCCAGCCAATCATGACTGGAAGAGTTCCCTAAGGTATGATTTTATACTTTTTTGGGCCTTAGGGACCAAATCATATGAAAAAGGACCCCTTTGGAGTCTTCTTCCATATTCGTTCAGACTCTCTAAACATAAACAATACCGAGTTTTCTTTCAATGGACTTGTTAAATTAAACATTGGGAGACCCGTTTTGGGAACGAACCCATCCTCTCTTAGGTTTGTAAAATATATGAGTCTGGACTTGTCTTCTGACAAGCTTTATCGAGTGTTTGTTACCCTCTTTTAACTCATAAAACCGAAAAGAGGCACTCATCAACCATGATGTGCACTTGTTTTCACATCATGTCAATCAATTGGGTATTCAGCTGTCTCCATGACGATCCACTTTCATGAGTCATGTCACTCCTTTGAGTCTTTCAAAAGAATGCATTTTCCACTATCGCATTGTGTGTTTGTCCTGTTCAGTCATGTTGCCAAGTCTTTTTGTCATGCTGCCCGATGTTCAAAGGGGATTTGAAGGAGTTTTACCTCTGCAGTCCACACAGTCTTTGTGTCAGTATTTTTGAGTCAGTCTTATGGTTACTACATTCACATCATTTTAGAACTATGTTTCGAGTTTCGTGTCGTCGATGTGGGACTCATCATGGCCCTCCTTCGACTAGACTATTCCCATCGACATCAGCTCATCATTCGGGAAATAGTCTTAGAAACAATATTTGGTACCCCTTGAGATCTGTATGCCTTAATGACAGATTCTCTCACTCTCGACATAGGTTCAAATCATTGAAATTTGATCGATATAATCGACTATGTGTTCAACATCAGGACATCTATTCACAATCAGTAGATTGTACTAGGGTACCTTGGGAATCATTGACATCAATGGTGATCTCCCTCGCACTTGTTAACAGTTCACATCATTGGCCAGTAATCAAGTGGTTTCTACCATGTTCGACTTCGTACTTTGTGGAAGACGAGATGAAGACCCTTGGTATTTGTTAAAGTTCTCATTGCTTTTCCCCAAGTTGCGATGGAGATTTGCATATCCAGCATGGATCCACATTTGTATGGTCATGGCTATGCTCAAATTCGCATCTGTATGACATAGATCTACATTGTACATCTGGTAGCTATGTCCAAGTTTGAGTCCTCTATCACATAGATCTACGTTGTATTCTAGTAGCCATGCTTATTTATTCATCTCATGGATCTGCCTTGTATTGGTTTGCAGCCATGGGTTGGTTACTTGTGTCTATGAGTCAACATGATGATGTACTACAGATGCCTACTTGACAACATGCTCCGATCGAGCTGACATTTTCACCTCGTAGCGACAACTCGTTCTCTCAAATCTCTCGTTTATCGTATCCCTCTAAGACTCATGCGTTGGGGGGAATCCTGTTATACCAAAATCCTGTCACCATCATGTGATAAAACCTTTGACATACCTATTTTCCCTTAACCCAACACTTGGAGTGGAAACTCATACCATTTGTCAATCTTTCACAAAAATGCTCAGCACCGCACTTTACCCTTTGCCCAAGAGCGGTACCTTGCTCGCACTGCCTATCCCTTGTTATCCACAAGTGGTGCCACCGCTTATGGCCCTTAGTCCATAAGCGTTTCTTACATGAACCGCTCTGTCATTGAAGGAGAAAAGCAGTACCCCGGGTAAAATGGGAAAAAGAGAAGATTCTCGAGGCTTCTAGATGATGAGCCTCGTGTCCTCCCTTATCCCTATCATTGTGGTTCAGTTGAGCTCAAGATCCCTCATCCTAGGATCTTAGAGGCCACCTCATCCACTAATCTCTCAACCATCCCTATCCATTGATCCTTATAAATACAAGCTCATGTCCATGGTTGAGAAGGGAACTCTTAAGGTATTGTTATGATGTTGGATTGATTACTTGGTCCAAGCCATTGAAGAGCATAGAAAGAAAAAGTCAGAGCTTATGGGGATGAGAGTGTTTGGTTTCATGGAGATGCATGTCAACACTAAGGCTTAACTGGTTGTAAACTTCTCCATTTTATCTTAATGCAAAGCTGATTTTCGTCCCACATTACTATTGTTGTTTGATTTCACATGTATGTTGTTAGATTCCTTAGTCACTAACATGGATCAGTAGATTATATTCTGGCGGCTTTGATGTGTTTGCATTTTTAATATGATTGCAGGTACACAGGGTTACTATCGAAGCATCACATTCCAGGTATCTACGACGTCCAGGGAGGGTCTTCAACCTTTGTCCTTCATTTGTTCTGGATCTGAACCATTCAGACCAGTGGAATAGCTTACTGTCCGTAGAAGGTGAAATATTCCAGCTAACATAGGTTCCCCAGTTACTTCTTTTTAAATTTTGTCAAAAATAGGGCCCTTAGGTCCTCTTGCCATGATCTCTTTTCTTTTTACAATTCCCCCGTGTTTGTAAGAATCTCTTTATGGGTCTAGCAAAACTACTTCCTATAAGTATGTTTTTTTAAATGCCTATTTAGTGAAATGGATTTTTTATGTTTCCTATGCTACAATTATTACTGGATTTGGGGGAGCCTGTTATAACAGATGCACAGGTTCTTACCTCTCATCTTATTGCTCCCCCGTTACCAGCCTACATCTACCTTACGAAACAACTCCCCGGCAACGACGCCAAAATGTTGGGCAAAATATTGTCTTGAATAATTTACCTAATATTTAATTATCAACTGGGGTTAGTAGGCTTAGAGTTTCTACAAAATATATGTGAAGGTAGAGAGTGTCGTGGAAATACTTTAATAAGCCAAAGATCAAAAGACTTTAAGTTGAACTTCTAAGGATATAATTAAGTTAATGAAAACAAAAGTAACATCAAACTATTTATAAATGTTCGGATATAAACAATGTTATGACAATAAACTATTCTATCTAGAGAGATTGATTTTTACTTGAGAAAATGACTACATTAAAAAGGATTTACAATGACCAAATGGAAACTATACATGCACTAACTAAATCATCTTAATTCCACTCTCCTTGATTATTCTGAGGGTAGGCATTTACTGTAATAGGAACTGGGGTGGGAGGGGTATCAAAATGGATCTCAAAAGAAGTGTAAAAGCTAAAGGGAATTAAGTCTAGTTTGATTTCTACAAAAATGTGCAAACTCAGAAATGTCCAGTTACAGGAAATAGTAAACATGATTGTTTATACACAAGTGACTCCTATTTACAAAGTACTATATAAGGATAGACATAGTTTATGAACAAATAGAAAACTTACAAGGATGATTTGAGTTCGATCTTATAGATCCTTTTCACAATTGTATATATTTAAAAAAAAATAATTATAAACACCTAATCTATTAATGCATGTAATTTAAAACTTATGTACAAAGGAACAACTTAAATCAAAGTTTCAATTACAGATCAATACAATGAGTTAAATTACATAACATAATTCCTATGCATAGATAAAAAATAAAGAGGAAGGAGAAATGAGTTTTAACAAGAATTCTTAAACAATCTTATCTAAAGGTCTTTAAAAGAGAATATAAACATTATCTAACCATTACTACTCAGATTGAATCAGAAAACTAGAAAGATAAACTTTAAAACAAATTAAAAACACATAGGACTGAATAAGCAACTGTATAACAGATGGAAATGAAGGTCTGTATAAAAGGTGGAACAGACTGTCTGTATGACATTCTGTTTGAAGAAAATGCTAAAACTTTAAGGAAACAGTAAATCTAAATGCTTTATTGAAGGGCAGTTGCCTCATGCATGTACAACTGCAATATAAAAGCAAGAAGTAAACCTACTTTAATGACTAAATTCCATAGCAATATAACCTAAGCTAATTTCATAATTCAAAACATCATTTAACAAACTAACATACTCTTAGGAAAATTCATGATAAAAAGATGGAATAAACAGAACTAAGTTTACCATAATTTAAATCTATAAATCAAGGAAGGAATTATAAAGACTTTGCAGAAAACTTGAAAACTATGTTAGACACAACCGGTTTCTAACTGATAAAAAGGAACTTACATGCTCAACATAATATTAAACTGAAATCTACAAGAAATATGAATGATTTACAGAAACAACACTAAACAAATTATAAACAAAATTATACTAATTGCAGAGGAAAGAAATAACAAAACCTACACAAAGATTTAAATATTTTGTTTGTCAGGGGGGGATCCCAGCGAATAGAGTTATGCTTCTTCTAATCACACATGATCATACACAGCGCAATATGACTTTCATTAAATCAAAAGGTATCATTAAAAAGTTTTTCAGGTTTAACTGATAAAAAAGATAGAAACTCAGACTCTAGACTTGTAGACTAGTTCCTAAGTTGCATGACAACGTCTATATATACATCGTTCAATGGAGGCGAGCAAGTCGAATCTTTAGTGGTTGACTGCTCTTCATGATAAGGCAGTCATAATGTCAAATAAGTGCATTAACAACTAACAACTAACAACTCCTCTTCTCTCGCAGATCGGGTTTCCCCTTGGTGCGCGATGTGGCTTATGTCTTCAATCCAAATCAGAGCCGGCGTCAAGTTGTCATGAAGAGATATGAGATGAGAAATTCTTCTAGAAGAAGACTGATGCTGATATTCTGGCACATGGTGATGACAGTTCCTGGCTGTTTTCCCATGCTTTTAACACACAGAAATATGCTACCAACAATGCGCAATCTATTTGGTGATCTGGATAGCAATATGGATACACTCTCCATACATCTAGCTGAATGCATTTCTACTTGTTAATCTACCCAAAAGATGATATGGCCTGCAAACAATAATACACATGAATTAATATAGCGAATGCGCTCCATATCATGGCAATTTAATCATTGAAACCATAAAATGATGATAATAAACATAATTGATATAAACCTTAAATTGATTCATACTTGAGGATTGAATAGTGAGCTGCATGGTGTAAAAGACACTAAAAAGTAACAAAACATGTGTTAATATGTGAATTATTGAACCCAAAAATGCTGACAAATTGGTGACCAACATTGTAGCAGGTGCATGTTCTGATTTTCGTTATAATTCTTTCACTTTTGTTGCACATTTGTGCAAACTTTCTCTCAATCTATATTTATCTTGGATGTACTTCTTCATCAATTCCACATTCTTCTAATTTTTCTCTTCATGTTCCTTTTCCTTTTGTTGAAGACATTCATTTGAACGTTTCAACTCAGACTGAACTTGGGTCAATTTTTTCCTGAGCTGCTCTGTCTTTGTCTCCAACTCTTTTTCCCTCAATTCTGTATTATCTGGAGTATACACAATTGTTACTCCCTGAAGCATGTTGTTCTTCTGCAGAGTGGAAATTTGGGATTTCATATCTCCTATCTCAGACTTACATCCCAAATGTTGTGATTCTCTATCCTCTAGTATTTTCAATTTGATCTCTTTAATCTCATCATCCCTCTTGGCTAGCTTGTTTGTCAATGTTTCTTTTATGGTTGAGCACATAGAGAGATCAGCTCTAGCATTCATTGCTGCACTAGCATCCATCAAGGACTTCTCTCGAATTCTTAAGAAGGCACGATAGCTTTGTAACCACTTGTTGACTTCTGCATGAGCTTGTATTGCATTAAAAACTACGTCCAATGCCTTCTCTCTTTTTTGCAGGGAACTCTCATACCTTATTAAAGCCTGTTGATGTGCTTACATATCATAAATTTCACAAGAATTCATATGCCTACTCTGTCCCTTACCAATTTCAGATTCTTTTAACTTTTCAACTCCTCTAGTCTGTAGTTTTGTAGTAATCTTTTCAAGTTCAACTATTTTCCCTTTCAACTCTTCATCTTTCTTAGCAATTATTTTTTTCATGTTTTCCTCTTTTTTTCTATATTCATTTGTCTCAAGTTGATGTTTATTGTATTCTTCAACAAGGCTATTTTGAAAGTCAGCCTTCATTATTTCAATTATTTTGTTTAACTTGTTGACTTCAACGGTAAGTATTGCTTCCTAGACAATAATAGTCCTTAGAGGGGGAATGTCCAAAACCCTTGGTCGATGTTTCAGCTCATCTTCCAGTCTCTTTATGGTTTCTTCATCTTTCTTCCGAACAACCATATATTCTTCATTGCATTTCTTATTTTCCTTTCTAAATTCATCCTGAATTTTCTCTAGTTCCTTATTCAAAGAATGAAGAACAGAGTCATTTCCTGCTATTATCCTTCTCGAACTGTCCACAGTCTTCACAAGGGATCCTTGTAATCTTGCAATTTCCTGTAAACAGGGAAAATTTTTAGGAGGCTTCAAAAAATGGAATTTGGCAACTTTCTTTTTGGAAAAAAGCATTGAAAAATTCCTCTTACCTTAAATAGGTCCATCATTTGCAAATTTTTAATAGAATATTCCATAGTATCCACGTGTTCTATTTCTAACCTTGCAATTACTTGTAAATAGTGAAAATTTTAACAAGGCTACAAAAAAAGGAATTTGACAACTGTTTCTTTATGAAAAATAGCATTGAAAAATAGCGCCTACCTTAAAGAGGCCGTGAATTTGCATCTACTTAATCCTACAGAGTTCTACACTTTGTACTACGCTAAGATACCAATAGGAAAAAAAATTCTTTGAAATTCAGCCTCTTCTTTGAAATGCAACATTTTATCGAACAGTAGCTTAAAAATAGTTTTACCATCAAAAAATATTTTGGAGAGGAAGTTTTCTCAACTCCCAACTGTGGAGGTGTATATATAACAAGTTTCATTTCTGCACGAGCATAAATATCATCATCACTATGCTCCTCCTCTTCATTAAACTCAACATCATGCATCTCGTTTACATTTATTTCTTTGCCTTCATGTAATCCAGTCAGAATTGAGACATCATCAAATTCTTCAGGGTCACTTCCCATACCTTCCATACATGACTCAAAAGGATCTTCAGGGACTTGTACATTGTCCTTTGGAGATTGTTGAGGAACTTCCTGGTTAATTTTGTCCAGTTTCGGCCTCTTAATGTATGTACTTTTAAATCTGCTTCCTTCTACATTGCTGGGTCGATATAAGTCAATAATTTTTTGTAGTGTTCCAAGGTAATTGAACTTCACTCTCTTCATTTTGCTCTCCTGCAGTGAAAAATGCATTTTTTTGCCAATAGATGAGGGACATCTATGTCTAGGTCTTCAGCCCAATGAATCACTAACTTCTTACAATCACCTGAAATATCTTGCTTGTAGTGATTCATAATTGTCCTAAGTACAATTTGAATTAAGGTTTTGTACAGTCCTAGTGGAACATCTTGCATCTTTAAACCATTCCGGGAAACCCTAACCGTTTTCCACATATTTTGTTTGCCATCTCACCCTTTTCTACTTTGAGGGTTTTCTTGGTGGTCAACATTACTCCTCCCTTGTGTGTAATTTTTGTTGCACATGACAACAAATCATTTTCCAGACAAACCCTCATCCCAAAAATAATCAATTCCTTGGACTCATCATCATAACTAGAAATGGCATTATCTATCTCTTCATTGTCAAAATTGAACTCACCGAAAAGAAAACGATGCACTTCTGCTCTAACCAAGACATTTAGCATACCTTTTGGCCAGTTGGTTCTATCACTCCATGCCTCAGTGCTCTCTCCGAATTTTCTAATAGTGAACCTCTTAGCAACTTCAGAACCCCCTGTTTCAGTTGATGGCATGGAAGATGAGGCTGTTGTTTCCATTTTGCAGGATGATGGCACGCTCAGAAAGGAAGAAGGGGATGCACACACAGGATACTAGCACACTGAATTTTCCAAACTAAAATAAAAATTACAAATGTGTTTAGATGTTTCCAAACTATAATAAAAGTTACAAATGTGTTCTGACTTTTGCAAACTATAATAAAAATTACAAATGTGTTCTAACTTCTCCAAACTATATTAAAAATTACAAATGTGTTTCAAGTCAACTATACACAACTTACATTTTCAATTTCAATATAGTTAACTTTCTAGCATGTTAAGTATACTTATTTTCCTAGCATGTTGAGTATACTTATTGAAAATAAGAAAGTAAGAGTAAATAATAGAGAAAAAAATTAGCATTCTAACTATTCTGGAAAAAATAGAGTAATAGAGTGAGTAATATAATAATAGAGTAATATTCTTCTCTACATGTTTTGATGTACTCTCAAGACAAACCCTCCTATTAAATGTTTATAGTAAATGTTTTTGGAAATTGGATGGCTAGATATATTGAGAATACTATCCTTGTGTTAATTTTATATAACCTAACCTCGTATGCTCACAGTCGACCTATGAAAGGTGAAATTTTAACCTTTTTTACTGTTATGGACACTTGGTGAAAATGAAAGCCATAAGCATAAAAATGCAATCTAGGAATGCATATCAGTTCAATTGAACATAAATGACTAAAATTCCAAGTATCTTGTCCAAATTAAAAAAAAATGACTGAAATTCTAAGTTTCGTAAAAAACAAGGTGTAAATATTCAAAAATGGGCTTAGGAAAATGCACGCCATAGTCCGTACAATTGTCATAAGTTGAAACTAACACCATGGGGTTGAAGATAGATATATTTTTGAAAAAATCCTCTATCCCTTTTTTAAAATTATGTTTCATTTGTCCAGAGTTAAATTGACAAAATGACAACTTTTGTGTTTTCAACCCAGTTTTACCCAGATCACAAAAATGCCCGCCCAACCCTAAGTATTGGGTATTTTTGAGTGATTTTAGTTGGAAATGGTATATTTTACTATTTTTCACATTATTATACATTTATTTTTTCAATTTTGGTTCAGAAAGTGCTTGTTGTGCAAAAACACTACATGGTTGTCTTGTATTTATGAAATATCCACCTACATTAATAAAAATGCAAGCCAAACCTTCCTATTAAATGTTTATAGTAAATGGTTTTGGGAATTGGATGGATAGATATATTTAGAAGACTATCCTTGTGTTAATTTTACATAACCTAACCTCGTATGCTCACAGTTGACCTATGAAAGGTGTAATTTTAACCTTTTTTTACTGTTATGGACACTTGGTGTAAAATGCAAGCCATAAGCATAAAAATGCAAGCTAGGAATGCATAGCAGTCAAATTGAACATAAATGACTAAAATTGCAAGTATCTTGGAGAAATTCAAAACTAATGACTGAAATTCTAAGTTGTTCCATAAAAAACTGTGTAAATATTAAAAAATGGGCTTAGTAAAATGCACAACACAACCTGTACAATTGACATAAGTTGAAAATAACACCATGGGGTTGAAGATAGATATATTTACATTTATTAATAAAATTTTATACTGTTAGGTGTAATCTATATGGTGAATTCTACTATTTAATGCATATGAATTATATATGTGTTCCCTTCAATTATGTCTGGTATATTATTGTTCTGTTATAATTGGTTTTTCTTTTCGAATAATTTTTTCATTATATATGAAATTTGTAAGTTTGAAGTGATAATATACATTTCCTAGCATGTGGGTTATTGTGAAGATGCTTTTATACTGTCTTCAAACTGTCCGAAAACCTCTTATTATAGCCTTCTAGATATGGTTGGATTCACCATACAACACTCTAGAGATCCACACTCTCAAAATATTTTTATCATCATCTTATGAGTTGTGGCGGGCATTTCCCTAAGGCTAGTTATGCATATTTTACCAATAATTCCATACTTAGACAATTTTTTATCTTCTCCTAGGCTCGGTCTAATTTTCCTAAACCACATTTTCCAGGCTACTTGGACCAATATTCCCAAACTTAGCCAATTTCCTGATTTTAACTAATTTGTCATATTTCTCCATAACGATGCCATAATGCAACAATGATTTCAACTTCATTTCACATCATCATCTATGCGATTCCATGCCATGCGGGCATCATCCTTAGTGCGGACATCAACCTTAATGCGGGTATCACTTATCCCCTTTAAAACACTTAACCATTTTTTCTTTGTCTTTAGTATGCAAAATAACATTTTTCTTCTATTTTTGCAAGTTGATATTTTCCTTATCTGGTCACCATAAGAAAAACCAAGAGCTTGGATAGATATCCATTTCAACAATGAACATGACCATATCATCTGATGAATTTTATCATCAAAGGAACACCCCCTTTCGGTCATTTCGAAGTGGTCTCTCAAACTTTTTGTCTAACACTTGGGCAGCTCTCTTCAGACCCTAGGTCACCAAGCTAATTTCATTTTTCCTTCAAATTTGGCAAGTGATATTCCCAATCGATATAGTTCAACAAGGTGAGTCCAAAAAAACCACTTTCATCTTCTGTAGCTTCTTTCTCTCTCCTAGGCAGGCATTTTTTCTGAAGCAGTGAAAATATGGCTGAGAGGCACTTTTGGCATATTGATATCTTCTTCTTGAAAGACTTTTTGGTCAGGCTAATTATATGGTTGGATGCACCATACAAGTCTCTAGAGAAATACACTCTCATAATATTTTCATCATCATCCTATGAGATGTGGCGGGAATTTCCCTAAGGCCAGTTAGGCATATTTGACCAATAATTCCATACTAAGACAATTTTTGATCTTCTTCTGGGCTTGGTCTAATTTCCCTAAATCACAGTTTTGGCAGGTCCATAAATTATTCTTCAGGGTCTCTTTGGAAAAACTGATACCATGGTTGAGTAGAAAAACAACATCCTACAATATCCCCATGTGGTGCAGGCATTTTCTTCAACAAACCATTTGTGGCAGGCATCCTCTTAAGGCTACTTGGACCATTATTCCCACACTTAGCCAATTTCTGGATTTTCACTAATTTGTCGTATTTCTCCAGAACGATGTCATAATGCAACAATGATTTCAATTTCATTCCACATTGTCATATATGCCATGCCATGCCATGCGTGCATCATCCTTAGTGCAGGCATCAACCTTAATGCGGGCATCACATAGCCCCTTTACAACACTTAGCCATTTTTTCTATCTTTAGTATGCAAATTAAGATTTTTCTTCTATTTTGCGAGGTTGATATTTTCCTTATCTGGTCACCATAAAAAAAACCAAGAGCATGGATAGATATCCATTTCAACAATGAACAATACCATATCATTTGATGATTTTTATCATCAATGGAACACCCCCTTGCGAGCATTTCCAAGTGGTCTCTCAAACTCTTTGTCTAACACTTAACCAGTTCTCTTCAAACCCTAGGTCACCAAGGTCATTTCATTTTTCCTTCAAAATTGGCAAGTGAGATTCCCAATGGGTGGAGGCCAACAAGGTGAATCCATCAAGACCACTTTCATCTTCTAGAGCTTCTTTCTCTCTCCTCGGCGGGAATTTTTCTGGAGCAGTGCAAATATGGCTGAGAGGCACTTTTGGCAGATTGATATCTTCTTCTTGAAAGACTTTTTGGTTAGGCTAATTATATGGTTGGATGAACCATACAAGTCTCTAGAGATCTACACTCTCATAATATTTTTATCACCATCCTATGAGCTATGTTGAGAATTTACCTAAGGCCAGTTAGGCATATTTTACCAATAATTCCATACTTGGACAATTTTTGATCTTCTCCTAGGCTTGGTCTAATTTCCCTAAACCACAGTTTTGGCAGGTCCATAAATTCTTCTTCAAGGTCTCTTTGGAAAAACTGAGACCATGGTTGCGTAGAAAAAAAAAAAACCTACAATATCCCCATGTGGTGTAGGCATTTTCTTCAATAAACCATTTGTGGTGGGCATCTTAAGGCTACTTGGACCAATATTTCAGCACTTAGCCAATTTCTTGATTTTCACTAATTTGTCGTATTTCTCCAAAACGATGTCATAATGCAACAATGATTTCAACTTCATGCCATATCATCATATATGCCATGCCATGCCATGTGTGCATCATCCTTAGAGTGGGCATCAACCTTAATGCAGGCATCACTTAGCCCCTTTACAACACTTGGCCATTTTTTCTGTCTTTAGGGTGCAAAATAAGATTTTTCTTCTATTTTTCCAGGTTTATATTTTCCTTCTCTGGTCACCATAAGAAAAACCAAGAGCATGGTTAGATATAAATTTCAACAATGAACATAACAATATCATCTGATGATTTTTATCATCAATGGAACACCCCCTTGTGAGCATTTCGAAGTGGTCTCTCAAACACTTTGTCTAACACTTAACTAGTTCTCTTCAAACCCTAGGTCACTAAGGTGATTTCATTTTTCCTTCAAACTTGACAAGTGAGATTCCCAATGGGTATAGTTCAACAAGGTGAATCCAAAAAAACCACTTTCATCTTCTGTAGCTTCTTTCTCTCTCCTCGGTGGGCATTTTTCTAGAGCAGAGCAAATATGGCTAAGAGGCACTTTTGGCAGATTGATATCTTCTTCCTAAAAGACTTTTTGGTTAGGCTAACTATATGGTTGGATGCACCATACAAGTCTCTAGAGAAATACACTCTCATAATATTTTCATCATCATCCTCTGAGATGTGGCGGGAATTTCCCTAAGGCCAGTTAGGCATATTTTACCAATAATTCCATACTTAGACAATTTTTGATCTTCTCCTTGGCTTGGTCTAATTTCCCTAAACCACAGTTTTCGAAAGTCCATAAATTATTCTTTAGGGTCTCTTTGGAAAAACTGAGACCATGGTTGAGTAGAAAAAACAACATCCTACAATATCCCCATGTGGTGCAAGCATTTTATTCAACAAACCATTTGTGGTGGGCATCCTCTTAAGGCTACTTGGACCAATATTCCCGCACTTAGCCAATTTCTGGATTTTCACTAATTTGTCGTATTTCTCCAGAACGATGTCATAATGCAACAATGATTTCAATTTCATTCCACATCATCATATATTCCATTCCATTCCATGCGTGCATCATCCTTAGTGTGGGCATCAACCTTAATGCAGGCATCACATAGCCCCTTTACAACACTTAGACATTTTTTCTATCTTTAGTATGCAAAATAAGATTTTTCTTCTATTTTGCGAGGTTGGTATTTTCCTTATCTGGTCACCATAAGAAAAACCAAGATCATGGCTAGATATCCATTTCAACAATGAACAAGACCATATCATCTGATGATTTTTATCATCAATGGAACATCCCCTTGCGAGCATTTCCAAGTGGTCTCTCAAACTCTTTGTCTAACACTTAACCAGTTCTCTTCAAACCCTAGGTCACCAAGGTCATTTCATTTTTCCTTCAAAATTGGCAAGTGAGATTCCCAATGGGTGGAGGCCAACAAGGTGAATCCATCAAGACCACTTTCATCTTCTGGAGCTTCTTTCTCTCTCCTCGGCAGACATTTTTCTGGAGCAGTGCAAATATGGCTGAGAGGCACTTTTGGTAGATTGATATCTTTGTACTGAAATACTTTTCCGTCAAGCTAATTATATGGTTGGATGCACCATACAAGAATCTAGAGATATACACTCTCATAATATTTTTATCATCATCCTATGAGCTGTGGCGGATATTCCCTAAGGCCAGTTAGGCATATTTTACCAATAATTCCATACTTGGACAATTTTTTATCTTCTCCTAGTCTTGGTCTAATTTCCCTAAACAACAGTTTTTGCATGTTTTTGTAGGTATAATTTCCCTAAACCATAGTTTTTTCATGTTGGGTGTGCATTTGAGTAAAGCAATCCAAAATTGACTTGCTTCAGTAAAATCCACACACATGCCTGATTTCATTTTCCCATACCTCAACCTGTCATACATGTGATGAATGTATTGAGTGTAAAATATGTCATATAATCATATAAACCTGTAAATGGCAGTTTTCACTTTTCCTTACCTATCATATTCTGAACTTTCAACCGAGTGTCAAATACGTCACTTAACAAACCATCAAATTCTATGATTCGATGAACCTGAATCAAGTCAGATTCTAACAGCATTGAGATTGATTGCATCACCCAGACGTGAACTCAAAATTTCATTGCTATTAACCTTTTTTCCCACCTTTCAATTATTCCAAGGGTCAACAAAGTACACATATCCATATTTGGCCTGACCCCATGGATTCCTTCCTAGCAGCTACAGTCAATCACCAATCATGTTGCTTCTTATGTAAGATTGATAAATAGGGGCCACTATTATCAGTAGGCTATGTAGTATTCAATCCATTCTCTATGTTCGTTAATTTTTGTCCAGTATGGCTGTAGATGTGCGCAAATTTGAGTTCACCGATAGTATGAGTGAAATGGGTAGAATTGGAAAGAATTGGAGACAGTCTCATCTGGGTTTGATGGCTTTCATTGGAAGTTCCATTCCATCTTATGGTTTTATGTTTGTTTGACATTACTTTCTCATCACTTAGTGAAGTCTTTCCTGCACTAAGTCAGCACCCTGTCCCTCTTCAACAACCCAAGCATTCCCTCTCGGTGGCACAGCAGGATTGATTTCTTCAATTCCATCTTTTAATTTCTCCACACCAGATGGGTATTTCATGTTGTTTTTTACTGAGCCATATTTGTCAGTGGCATTTCTCTCTTCCTTAACATTTTATTCTTTCATTGGTATTTCCCTTTTCTCCTTAGATACCTCTCATACATTGTGCATCTCTGTTATTGTTCTTTTCTACTCACATCTCTCATCCAGATAACTAGAATGCAACTTCCTCTTCTACTCCCTTTCTACCACTGGTGTTGAAACATGTCCACTTCAGCCCTGTTTTCCCCCTTGTTTTGTACTGTCATGTTTTCCTTGTTCCTCAGTAGTTGGTATATTCATTTGAAGCCAGGAAAGTATAGTAGAGGACAGGTTGGCTCGTGGCGAATCAACATTTCATTTTCGCTCAAATGAAATCCACTTGTAACATGATCAATCCGACCCTTGAGGTCTATAAATAGAATTTAATAGGTAGTAGGGACAGTTATTATTGAAGGAGTTGTTTGATGTTACTAATTCAACTGTAAACTATCCCTCTGATCTGTAATGAAAGCATAATATATTAAAAAATGTTCTTGGGTCCCTTTTAAAACTTTCTTGAGTATCAATCTGGTTATATTTTTGTATTATCTTTGTTTTTTTCCTCGAAATGTATTATATATGTTATGTTCTCATTTATTAATTTCTGCAAGGAACGATGATGATTTATATTATAATAAAAAAGAAATAGACGATACAAACATACAGAGCCATAAGATTGGTTTCCAAACTATGATGCTCGTCAACAAGAAACCAACATTTACAGTTGTTTTGTTCTCATTTCAAATGTTGGATGCATTCTTATTGCACAATAGAAGTTTAATTTATGCCTGAAATTAAAACTATACTAGTCTAATTAGGTTTTTGTATGGAAACTTCCACATTTCATACCTACAATGTACTTCGATTGGAATTGGTGTACATTTTTAGTTCTGGCCATGAAAAATTGGAAAATACTATCAATTGTTGTTTTGGATGACTTGGATTTTACAGTAGATCTTACAATTTATAGAAATGAGTACAATAGTTTGTAGAAAAGGTTGGTATGTCTATGTTATAGTGCAATTTATTGAATATAACATGACATTATGATCTGTCAATTCATTTGTAGAATATATTTCAAGAATATTTCATATGTCAATTCATTTGTAGAATTTATTATGAAGAATATATTTCATCATTTTCAGTTTCATACACACTTCTCAGTATGGGTTGCACATTAAACTCTCTTAGATATAGGAAAAATGCACATATGGATTACACATTACACTTGTATTAAACATTAGAAACACATTAAATATATCAAAATATATGCATTTCCAAGAAATACTGACAATTTATATTACAACAATATTAGTATGTACATAGACATCAAATGTACACCATATTATTTTAGAAATCTAGGCTGCTTGGGAGGTTTTTGCAATTCCTCCTTTTTAGAATAAGAAAATTCGCTATAGTTTCTCTTGCCTTTTCTAGAACCCTCCAGTTCTATAGAAGTTTCATCGACCATATGTTTTAATTGTTTTTCTTGCTCTTTCTCTTTGTTTGCAATATTTATCACTTTTGTATGCAATCTATATTTTTCTTCTAGGCATTTCTTCAACATCTCTACATTATTATTTTTCTGATTTTAGTGCTCTTCTTCCTTTCTTTTAAGGTCATCCTTTGTCCACTTCAGGTCAGATTGAACTGCACTTAATTTTTTCTTGACCTATTGTACCTCCTTCTTGAGCTCTTGTCCCCTCAAATCGCTATCAAATGGAGTATACAAAATTGCTTCTACCACAAGTTTATTATGCACAGCTTTAATTTGGGATTTCAAATCTTGTATCTCACTATCACATCCCAAATGTAGTACTTTTCCCTTCTCTAATAGTTTTTGGTGAAGATCTCTAATTTCGACCTCCTTCTCCTCTATCTTCTTCTTCAATGTTGGATCTGATGAACCAAATGTAAACTCTACCACATTAATTGTTGAAGCAGCTTCATTCAAGGTATTCTCTCATTGTTGCAAGGAATTCTGAAACTGGAGTAAGCTCTCCATAGTTACATCACCTAATTTTGTACTGCCAAAAAGTTTTGGTGTGATGGCCTTTTTACCCTCCTCTTTGGATTCTTTTGTTGTGTTGACCTTTTTACCCTTGACTGTTGATTCTTCTGGTGTGCAGACCTATTTACCCTTGACTGTTGATTCTTCCAGTGCGTAGACTTATTTACCCTTGACTGTTGATTTTTTTGGTGTGTAGACCTGTTTATTGACTATTGATTCTTCTGGTGTGCAGACCTGTTTACCCTTGACTATTGATTCTTCTGCTGTGCAGACTTGTTTACCCTTGACTGTTTATTTTTTTCCTCTTCTAGCACTTTTAGCCTCGAGAGTTGCTGAAATCATTTCAATTCTCTTTTTTTGTAGCAACTCATTTTTGTTTTTAATTTTTTATTCAATTTTTCCAATCTTGCTTCATATTCTGCAGTCTCATTTTGTTGTTTAATGATCATTTCTCTCAATGCCCTTTGAAACTCAACCTTCAAACCTGTAATAAATGTTTCGTTCTACTTCAATTCTTGCTGAAGTTCTTCTTCCTTACCAAATAGAGTCTTCAGTAGTGGCATGTTCAAACTTCAGGCCTGTTTTTCAGCTCATTTTCAAGTCTCCCTATAGTTTCCTCATCTTTTTTCTTTTGAGCCTGATACATATCTTTCAGTCTGTCAAGGTCAGAAATTGATTCTGCTAGAACTACAGTAAATTTAGAACATTGATCCTTAATAATTTGATCCTTTTGGCCAATTATTTTTTCAGTTTCCACAATTCTTTTCTCTAAACATGTAACACGATGTACCAAATCAAGAATTTGGACATCCTTAGTTCTGCACAATTCGTCGCTAGCTTTGAAGGAATCCTCCCACAAGGTAGATTGTTCTTTGAAATGTACCATTTTATCAAATAAAGAAAAAAAAATCTCCCATCAAAAGAATATTTGGCATGAATTAGGTCTTCATCACTCATTGGTGAATGGTCCATATCATTGTTCACAAATTCCTCCCATTGATCTGCATTTTCATTTCCATGCATTCCAACTAAAGTTGTGACAACAACATCTTCTTCAAGGGAAAGTGAAGGCATGTCATTTCCCACAGGTTCCATATTGTCTTCTAAAGGTTGGTCGACCTTCTTTTTCTGGTTGAGTCACCCGTTGAAGAAGCAGAGTATGATTGATCTCTCTAGTTTTGGATATGGTTGATAAAGAAATCTAGGTTCAATCCACGCTCAATCAATCACCAAGAACCTTGTCGCAACTATAGCAAATGTGTCGAAAATGCATGAGTTGACCCATGCATTGAAAGTTGGCATTGGTTTGGCAGGTGTGCAAAGATAGCCATATATCGTCGATATAGAGACGAAATTTCCTCGAAAATTAAAAATGTCGATATTGCCATGGTTTTTCTGCCATGATAAAAAAAAATGAAGTATTAATCCACAAATGTTCAAAACGTGGAAATATTTCATGGAAAAATCCAATGAAATGTATTAGTGACTCAATTCTCAGGATGTCAATTCTCTTAGAAAGTGTGACGTTCAACAAAGAATAAATTTGGGGTGGATTGACACATCCACATATCAAAAGCTATGCTCTACACTCATGAGTCCGTATCAACTTGTGTCGTCAACCACAACATTGCACAGAATAATGTGACCACATTATAAGGCTTTGAGGACAAAGCCTTTCTAAGAGAGTGGCAATGTAACAAACATAAAATAATAGGTAAATAATAAAATAGTTAATAGTTAGACATAATTAATTATAAATAAGAATCAAAAGACATGGCCTTTCATAAACAATGCCCAAGCCATATTTAAGGCTAGCCATCATTGTAACCTATTATATATCAATTTATATATCATTTTATATCTACAGATATGTGGATTATTTCAGAATTATGGGTTCATTTCAGATTATTTGAGAATATCCAACTATGGATATTACAGTTAGGACCAAATACAACTTGCTTTGGCGTCGAGCTAGTATGTGTCATCTGATAAACATATAAGAAATTTGCTGCAAGAGAGGGAACATAGAGTACATTTATGAACTCTCCATGCTGGATTTTAATAGAACCTTTACTGTCACATGCCCCAAATCGCAAAAACTTTTTATGTTTTAAGAAACATTATGTTATATTTTTATTATAAAGTTTGTAATTAATGACCAAGTGGGGTCAAGGATAATTGAATGTAATTGCTGACTATTTTATTAATTAATAAATAAAAGATGAGAAAACAGCTTAAGGAGGTTATTAAATGAGTGTTTTATTGGTCACTTGGTGGAACAGGTTGGGTTGAGAGCAGATTAACACTTGGAAGCATCCTCAAACTACTTATAGCTGTTGTAGGAGGAAACTTCCCTATTTTTGTGGTCATGTTCCCCAAGAAAGTGGAACAAGAGCAGGTGGATCATTAAGTGAAAACTGACCCAAAAGACCTAGGCATGCTGATAAAACTTCCCATTGAATACAGGTGAGGCTACTCATTCTTCACTTTTGAAAATTCTGAGTGAATTTAGTGCACAAGAAAATTCGATGGAGGGGACTAGCAGAAGTTTGTTTGAGTGAAAAGTGCATAAGTTTTGAACTAGTGCAGCTATTTTAAGTTGAGTTCATACTACTGCAAGCAGAACATAATTACTGCTAAATACTCAATAGAGTTGCAGAGGATTACTAAACAAGATCTCTCACCCAGTACTTCTACCAGGAGGACCAAAAGACAAGCTCGGGGGTCCTGAGATTTGCAGTTCAGCTATCTCCAACAGTTTGTTGGGAGGAACAGGTTCCTTAAGTTGTTGTCACCTCTTCTACATTTCCAGGTTCTACATGATTTATCTAGTTTCTAATTGCATATTTAGATAAAGAAGAATTGAACTTAAGCAATAATGTGTTCTGCTTCTGTTCTACTGTTATTAGGATTATTTAATGAAATATTTTACTATGAAAAGATAGTCAAATACTAGATTAGATATAAATTAGGGTAAATGATTAGAATAATTTCCAATTTTACTGATAGATAAAAAATACCTAACTGTATTTTTCCACACCTTTTAAAAGGTAGTACTCTAGTATAGTAGGTTAGATTAAATTCTGATAAAGAATCAAATGAAGTATGCTTGAATGTGTTGATTTACCTTCTACAGATTTCATAGGGTTAATCAAAAGTAAGTTATTCTTTCTATGTCAGAAATTTTCCTTAGACAGAGTACATTATCATAAAATAACAAAACTATCTCTAAGAAAGATTTTAAAAAATATATATTTTTACAGTCAGTGCTCTTATCTACACAGTAAATAAATTATTTACTATAAGTCTATTATTATAAATATACATAGCAACTAAAAAACATTATAAAAAAAGGAAATAAAATAGCAAGAATAACTTAAAAGGAATAGTAAAAGGAGGGCTAGTAATCACTTAAGACAATTCCATTATTGACCTAAGTAAAGACTCAACTTCAAATATATCTAAATGTTAAACTCTGTAAAGTTTTAAAATTATTTAAAATCTTACAAAAACCCTAACTATAGTAACTATCGAAAATGACCTCCATTCTCTTCTCTATTTCCAAAGGAGCGTTAATACATATTACCCATAAATATTTAAACATAACTTCTTCATGTAAACAAAAACAATTATCTTTTTTTGGTTTAAATACATAGAATTAAATAAACACTTTCCATAAGAAACAGTGTTAAAATTGTTTGGTAAATATAGACTAAGAGAATTTAAGTAAAGACCTTTCAAAACATTCCAACCTAGGAAAAATAGTAAAGACTCAGGTTGTATTATTCAACCTTTTCTTTATCTATTTTTACTAAAATAATTGCTTTTGACTGTAAAAATCAAACTCTGTTCTAAAAACCAATTGTCTGGACATTTTGTTTCACTTTTAAACAAAATAAAAAAAAAGTACGAACAGGAACCATAATAAAACTTCTTTAAAATTTCTTTATCTATTTATACATCAATACAAATATCATTGCAGTAACAATATCTCTATTTAGGTTAATTTAAAAAGAATTGAAAATAACCAAATAGATAAATCTCATAGCCTGCCATCATTTTCTTAAAACCATAGTATATATATTACCGATTATACATTATATAAATAGGAAGTTTTAGAGCTTAAACAAAATACAAAAAGCTTATAAACCCTAAACTTCATTTATCAAAACCATTACTATATCCATACATGATACGGCCTAATGGCCTTTTTACAACCAAAATCATGGCTTAAAATCCTATTTAAATGATAATCTATAATCAAGTCATGACCGTGAAGGCCCAAAAGTATTTCATCACAATGCGGCCGCTAGGGCTTAAAATTTTTCCTTTCAACACATTACAATCTCGGCCATGTGGCCTTCCTAAACATTCACGATTTCTGATAACCAAGAAATGGAGCTGCATCTCGGTGGAACTGCAAATACTGAACTCCATACAACCATCGTAGAAGGATCTCAGGTAGGGCCGAGGCCTAACAAGATGAATGCCAACGTGGAGCCCTTTTGGTGGTGTCTTTCAGCACAGAGCAACCGATTCGAAAGCCTGCACAGCCGAAAAACCCATTGAATGTTAAATTCTTGCAATTAATAAAGATAATAATCAATTAATAGTGTAGAAGAGTTATAATATTGTTTAAAACTAAATTGCTTACATGAAGGAGTTGATTCTCAGCTGTAATGGTGACATGAACAAACCCTAGCCATGAACAATGGTATGCCTAGCTACAAGGAAGCTCTATCAAGAAAACCCCAACGAGCAATGTGCAAGCCCAAAACCAAAAACCACTATGAACCAGAATCATGCCCACACTAGAAATCAGGCAGTAAAGGTAGATAATTGTACACTCAACGAGGACATTAAATAAATAGTTAATACCACACTACGTGTAACATCCCCGACCATTTGACCGGCGAAGAAGACGCTACTAAACACCAAATATAAACCTCCGGGCAACCAGCCCCATGAACATGAACATACATAAAATGCTAGAATAAAATTCTTAAAACATAAAACATACTAAGATGCATAATCCTTCATATACATAGCAAAAGCAAACATACATTTAATCAAGCATGCCACATGTTCATTATATTCATTAATCGGTAATATAAATCTAGAGACGAAATAGTCAAGAATACTTATCTTAAATAGGATTCATCCCGCAACCAGCTACGTCGTTGTAGTGTTCCACCCAACCATAGGCCAGCGTGCTCATCAATCTCTCAGCAACACTACCACCCCCGAGCTGGGCATGATTCCTCAAGGAATAAGGGTCAAAGCAGGCTTACACATAGCCAAGGTACACAAATCAGCCAAGCCCACACAGTAGGGTTTATCAGGCCGTCAAGGAGCTAGGAAAGGATAAATGCTAAGCTGGTGGCCTCAATGGAGAGCTAAGGACGCCTAAACCAAAGTTAACCTAGATTTTAAGACATCCACACACCTGACACTAGGAATCAGCCCTTTCTTTGCTTCACAGTCCCTCAAGCCCTGACTTTCCTTTGCAATACTCTTCAAGGGTTGTGGAGAAGAAAGCTAGCAGTCTAACTTTGTATGAGTGGCTCCAAACACTAGTTTTCTCAAGCATACCCAGCCTCTAATCCTACTCTCAATAGTCCAAAGACCAACCATTGCATGCCGCAGTAAAACAAACAATTCACAGCTCTGTGAAGAAGGTAAAGATAACAGGGTGACAACCCCAAACAAAAAGGTGAAACATAGTTAAGGTCAAACAATGCTTCAGAGTTGTTCTTGGCCCTAGCGTGGCCAAAACAACTCAGCAACAATCCCAAAATATGTTTGCAACCTCAACAACCAAGAAGCAACCTAAAACCAGGGGAAGACAATAGCCCCAAACTCACAATGAGAACGATGGAAATATTACACAGTCCCAAAACAAGGGAGAAGTCTGATTCTCAATCTGGGACAAAGGAAAAACATAAACGCAGACCATAATCAATAAGGAGAACAAGCATGAACTTACACACAGCAGATCATAGAAGACAGATTCCCAGCATTGACAAGGAAAGCATACACACGGCAGAATCGTGCCTCTTAGGCCACCTTCGAGCTCGCCACGTGAGATCATAGTCCCCAACTCCTACGTGAGGGAAACCATCCCATTTCCAGCCTGTGCGTGAGGATTCAGCAAAATGACGGGGAAATCGTGAGGAGAATGAATGGGACGACTCACTGTGGGAGGAAGAACAAAGCGATGAGGAAAAAACCTAAACAGACCACAATCATCCCAAAAGTGGGGAATCGGATGACTACCTATGTGAGGGTAACCATGGAGATCTCCTACTTGTGTGTGAAGAGAAACCTCCCTCGTGGAAGAGTGGGGAGAATGGGAAAAGAGTATGTTCCCCTACCCCAGTGTGAGTGAGTGAGCTAGCTAGTGGAGTGTGTGTGGGGCAAGAACTGGCAGTCCTGTCACCCACCGCTTCCCCACCATCACTCCTCCCAACTAACAGACAACAAATTTTTTAAATGGGTGGCCAACACATGGCAAACTCCCAATGACCCCCCACGGGTTGGACAACCCCCCCCTTAACCTTAGGAATCATGCCATTTTCATTTGACGTTTCATCGTCGTAGCTGGCTGCAGGTTTATTTTAATTGATGTGCATATTTACATGATGCCAAAACTATAATGTGTCGGATAGCATGATATACCATCGGCAACGATCCCTATTTCCGAAACATAACACAGCCGAATTGATGGTGGGGATTTTTCCTTTAGCTCCACACCATGAGTTATTACAATATATACATCATGTACCTTTTAATGCAAACGGGGTCAAAACCAGGGCATTACAATCCCTCCCCCTTGGAATAACACCGTCCTCGGTGTTCCAATACATAGGAATACATATACAATTTGCACATCCAAAATTTCAAAATTTTGTAGATCTGTCCCATGTTCAATTATTTACTTGAACTTTCAGGACCAAGCCCCTTGGTTTCCATGAGCTTCTCCTGCTGGTTCTCAGATTTCGGCTCATCCCCAAGTTGAGGAACTTTATGGCTGTCGCCATCTTTATGTTCCCTCGTTGGGCAGTCCCAACGTAAATGATGTCCTTTGCATTTCCAACATTTACCTGGCTGCTTCATCTTTACCTGCTCAATTTCCTTTCAGTCTTCATGCTTGAAGCGTTTCTTAACGGATCGCCTAGACGAATGTCCCATCATTGATCCACCTTCCTTGCCTTTACGGATTGCTCCCAGAAGGATTTTTACCTCCTTTTGCAAACCAATAGAGTCTTGCAAAATCTGGTGGTTCATCTCATGCTGCCTTTTTTTGTATCTTGAGCATCTCTCCAAGATTCTCTTGGGTCCTGGCAATTGTTTGAAGGAGACTTCCAGCCAAGTCCAACAACTTTTGTTCTTTTACCATGATCAATGTGCACCACTGGATTTCACCTTTTTCACCTGTGAAATGCATCATTGAAATTATGTTAGACCAAGCATAACATGGGCATTAATATCAGTCAATTAATTGCCCAATTGGCATGATGGTCCAAGTCTCATCAAGGATACTTTCATATTCTTCATGCCTTCCCAACCGACACATGAGCGCATTCATGTCCATTCTTGGGCAGGGAATTAACCATTCCAGCATTCACAATTTACTTTAAGCAAATACACACATTCCATTTTTAGTCATACATGCATTCAAAAATCTTTTGCTTTCACAATGCATATATATATATATATATATATATAATTAAAAGGCAAGAGAGAGCAGCAAGAGTTTTTCCCCTCTTTGTTTCATTCCATCCTGGAACCCACACCACCATTGTGGCTTTTCATGCTCTTAGCCTCTTTCAATTCACCGTGAATGCTGGAGAAATCCCTCTTGGTCATGACACTTAGTGTCTCCGGTCTATTTCAGACCTCTCAACCATGGAGTCTCCCCACATGGTTTGTCTCGGCTGCTAGGAACTTCATAGTATCACTAGCACCTTTTTCATTACTGCTCATTCTGAGCTCTTCAGGACAGTCACATGTCCACATACACCCCTAGGATTCTCTCATAGTCCTCGCTTCCAGTGATACCTATATTCAGACATTGAATAAATTCACATGTTTAGTTTATTCTCATCAGTTTTTATCTCTTAACAAGAGCTTAAAAAATCATAACCAAATCATATATACATGCATATTCATAAGCAAGAATTGCAAAATAATCCATTACTTATCTGTATTGTGCGTTTCCTCGTTGGTCCACAAGATCCTACTTTTATTTGCAAGCCTTGGGATCATCTATGGACTTAGATGTTAGACCAGCACGCAGGATGCTTCACAACATCCTTTTATACATATATCAGGCATAGTCAAGCCAACCTTTAGTTGGGTTTATTAGACCGTCAACAAATTTCCTGCACTTATATCAACAATGCACTTATATCAACAATAAACGACCATTTTCGGGTCTCATTTCCGGTGGTGAGCTCCAATTCCACTACCCCATATCACACAAGAGACAACTTCCTTCTTTGAGTTGACAGTCCCTCAAGAATGTCTCCTTCTTTGTGCTCTTTGGAGAAACCACTTCCTTCTCTAAGTTAACAGTCCCTCAGGAATGTCTCCTTCTCTGTGCTCTTTAGAGAGACAACTCCCTTCTCTGAGTTGACAGTCCCTCAGGAATGTCTCCTTCTCTGTAGAAGGTAGGATGAGCTCAAGCCATTGTCCATTTAGTGTACAACACCAGACTACATCTGTTTAGCCTACATACACAAACAATATAAGCATATTCATCAGCGTTATTGTTCTAAAACTGTAATCACATTTCATATCATTCACTATCAAGTATTGAGACACTAGGAGTGCGTCCACTCCCTAGGGTGTAATCAATATTGAAAAACCCTTCCATGATCCGACAATGGAAAAGTGTGCACCCTTTTTCGGTGTGTGCCATGTAGGCCCTATTCATACTCAAGCAATTTGCCACAATGGAAATAAAATCAAAACATGTTCTGCATATTGAATTCAACAATTTGACATGCATATTCTTAGCTAGGGTTATAGAACACTTATCCATTTGTTGAGGCAGTATTCCTTCGTTGAGGAGGAATGGGGGCTCCCTTCTCTAAGTTGACAGTCCCTCAGTTTTCCATCCCAATTCCTTTTTACATTTCATATCCACACATGTCTTACCGACATAATCTATACCATCTCACTCATGTGGCTTACCAAACATGTAGTGCCGATAAGACATTTCCAAAATGTCCAATGGAGTTTTACCCGAAACCCATTTCCAAGATAAGGGAAAACCTTCCCATGAAGTTTGGCTCCTATAGGCCATCACACATGATCTTCCTGCAGTGTGTACCTCTATCACATTCATCAAATAGCCAAACAGTCAATCATTATCTGATAATACAATCCAAATTGATTGTTCCATAACCAAGCAATGACATTAGTAATTAAATTCAATAGGAATTTTCAATTCTGTCTACTACAGAAATTGGTTTGCTTGCCAATGAGGTGATCCTCAATTGTGGGTCTCTTGTAAGTAGCAGCACTATGCCCATTATAATTTTATGCTTATTAGCATAACATGAATACCCACTTGTAGTGCGTCCTCCTGACACAATCTTATGCAAGCCAATAGTGATTAGTAGTTGTCAGCAATTTCTTAAATTCGAAATTCACAAATTCAAATTTACAACTCATTACGCATACAAACTAGTTTCACAGCCATGAGACTCTTCTCATGAGGCTTGGATCTTTCACATGTTAGATTTCAGCCTTTGTCATGGTCTTACCCACTTTGCCATGCCCCAACAATCTACCTGAAACCTGAACCTCAGTCAGCTAAACACTTAGTAAGTCTTGATGCATATAACTTTTTCATTGCTGCAACAAGCACTGAAGCATTTTCAGAATTTATAAAATTCAAATACTTCTAGCTGTTAATCACATCAATATTACCAAAAATCATTTACTTCACTCAATCATTGTCATACTAACATTTGCAAGGTATAGTCACATCATTTATGCAATTTAAATGAATTGTTTAGATACTCCTTACTTCACAAGCGTATCATTATACCACCTTGTCCCTCCATAGAGCATTTCCAGCAGCCAAATGATCATGACTACCCTCTTCATGCACTTACTATCTTGCATTCACATCAGCCCTTGAAATGGTTCCAGAATTGTCATCAATTCATCATTTCAGCCATTAGTTATTCATAATGACAGAGACACTATCTCTATGCATTCATGCATTGCATCACAACATCTACTCATACTTTTCATATGCATATGTTCAATGCATAACCACAAGATTTATGAAACCTTTTAATGCATATCCACTCAACGCTACCTTGCATTGATTCCGGAATATGATGCATTCAATCATACCATGCATGGCCTAACCATGACTACTTCATATAGGATGCATTGCTATAATCAAGACCATCAGTACTTACTTTCTTTGGGCTATTAAGGCTCATAACAACACATAATACAGGCATGACACATTTCTATATGAATTTAGTATAAAATTCAAATACCCACATGGTTTGAGACCTCTTGCTTTTACGACTCCATGTAGTTGTCATAATTAAACTCTTACCTTCATGGGTCCTACTTACACCCTTGACATTACCAGTTTGGTTGGTCCTTTGCAGGAGTTTGCAAAAATTGCTCACCAACTTTTGATTCTGGACTTGTTTCCTTATCCCTTTCTCCATAGGGTTTCTAGTCACATTCATCAGCATCAGCAACATATTCATCCATGTCCATGTTGTCGTTGGTTTTTCCACTAATGCCAACATCAATGAAATAACTACCATTAGTGGTTCATTATACATGTATAATTCTTACTAATCTTACAAACATGTAATATCCTATGCATGCAAGGCATATCTTCATACATTGCATGTATGAAACTTATAAATGTAATTATAATTAGCAAGACAGGGTTTAAGGAAATTTCCCTTTTCAAGTCCCTCATCCCTGCATGGAACTCCTTATCCACACAACAACTGGTTTGACTTCATGGTCTTGCTACCTCTAGGCATGCAATTCCCAGATTTGTCCATTCTGACAACAACACATTTCTCTTTCAAGCAATCACTAGCACTTTGCTGCTCCACACTCAAATTCTGGTGACTCTCCCTTGTTCCTTGTTGGATAAGCTTTCCAACAGCTCTCCACATGCTTCATTCTAACCTTAGGTGTAAAAGCCACATCATTTCAAAAATGATGGCAAGACACACCACTGAATTTTGGTTAGGAATACCAACTTCAGTCACCTAGGGTTTTCTTCCTTTTCAGTCCTAAAACTGCTAAAAATCCAATGAGAAATTATTCACTGAACACCAGCTGAGATTCACTAGAACTTTCACTAGAAAAACCCAAAATTCTCCTTTGTCAAAATTGGGTCTCATCCCAACTAATTTTTCAACATTTCGGCAATCAGAATGTTTAGCTTGTCAGCGGTCTGTTTTCTTATTTCTTTCTGGACTTTCGATGGGCAAAATGACTAAAATTCTGATCTGCATTAGTGAGAAAACTGACTGTTCATCGGGTGCACAGTCCCTTGAGCAGACGCAACGACGAAAAGTGATCTTTCTACAGTTTCCGCAGGTGAACCGACTAGGATTCCGATCTGCATCGATAAGTTGCTCGTCTATTTCCTTCCGCTGTATCGGGCCTGCAGTGGTCTATTATCCCGAGTCTTATCGGCGACCTATTTGTTTAATTTCGTCCACCATATCAGGTCCTTAGTCATCTATCGTTCCAAATTTCATTGATGATAGCATAGGCTAACCACTGTGTCGACAGCTAGGTTCCCTACGCATCGAATGGTTAGTCCCTTCAACGTCCGCAACGGTGGTTCCACAGGCATTAACTCTTTCGAGCGGTGTCTTTAATCATTTTTTATTGGCGATCAGATCCATTGTTTCATCGGATGGGTTGGAATTGACGGATTAAACCCTCATACTTCCGCAGTGTCGGCACTCCCGAGGACTAAAACACTACCGTAGTTATCGGAACCATAATTCACTAACACCTCGGCATCGACGAGTGGAAGACTAATGCATCGGCGGAATAGTTGACTAAGCAGCCGCAACTGCGGTTCACCTTCATTGAACCTTTTCCAATCGGTGATATGATCCACTAACATTTCCTGATGGCCGATGATCTTGTGCCTTAGAGAAAATTTTGAATTTTCTTCCTGCATTTCCTCATTAGCTCTTCCATCTGCTATTCATCAGCGATGACAACAAATATTCTCCTTCGATCGATGACACAACCATCACGGCATCGGTAAGCGGAACATGTATCCGTTGGAGGATTAGTGCACTAGGCTTCTGCAACGGCAGCGATTGAACCACTAATTCCTTCCGATGTTCATCAGCGACCCGGACAACTAACATTTCCCGATGGCCGATGAGGTCAACACTTAGAAAAATTTTGAAAATTTCCTCCTCCGTCTTCCGCCGCATTGGTCATTGGATCAACTATCCATCGGGTGGGTAGTGTCTTAGGCTGCCGCAACAGCAGGTGCACCTTCAGCTAAATGTTTCCAATGTATTTCATTGGCAGTTCCCTCGTCTAACCATCGGCGATGGAAACAACTATCTTCCACTGATCACCGATGGTCGGAATTAGAAATTTTTTTCAAAAATATTTTTCTTTACCTTCTTCCTCTACTCCATCAGCTCGACCATTTCTTGTCCATCGCCGATCAAATAAACTGTTCTTTTTCGATCGGTGAACTGAAGCACATCGGCATCGGCAGTCAAAAATTTTCCTTGTCAGAAGACTAGTGCTCTAGGCTTCCGCAACAGCAGGCGCACGAACCACTAACGTCTTTCGATGGCTGATGATTTCGTTACTTAGAGAAAATTTTCAAAAATTTCCCGCTGTGTCGGTTGCCGAAACGTCTTCCCTCTTTGGCATCGGAGGTCGGAGGCTCTATTCATCGAAAGGATAGTCCTCTAGCCTTCTGCAATAGTGGCGTTCAATCAGCTAAGCATCGGCGATGCGATCAACTAATCGTCGCCGATTCGTCCAACTAATTTCACTATCGGGTTGCATCGAAGATCCATCTGTTTAAGTTTTCCAATGTGCTGACGGCCAAACACTTAGAAAATTTTCTGAAACCAAGGTTGTTTGTCCCTCATTGGGTGACCTTTAGACTAGGTGAGCCGCTCCATTGGAAGAGCTTCACACTTAGTCTCCCAATGGGTCGATGGTTCCAGCACTTAGGCAGTTTTTTTTTTGTGGAAGTTCTCTAATCTTTGCTGGGTAGAAGGTGACCTTCTTCTGCTATCTGATCTTTCATGGCCCATTCAGGCCCATGCTGCAACCAGAGCTTTGATAACATACTGTAATGTCCCCAACCCTCTGACTGGCGAAGAGGACGCTACTAAACACCAAACATAAACCTCCGAGCAACTAGCCCCATGAACATGAACATACATAAAATGCTGGAATAAAATTCTTAAAACATAAAACATACTAAGATGCATAATCCTTCATATACATAGCGGAAGCAAACATACATTTAATCAAGCATGCCACATGTTCATTATATTCATTAATCATTAATATAAATGTAGATATGAAATAGTCAAGAATACTTATCTTAAACAGGATTCGTCCCACAACCAGCTACGTCGCTGCAACGTTCCACCCAACCATAGCCCATCGTGCTCATCAATCTCTTAGCAACACTACCACCCCCAAGCTGGGCATGATTCCTCAAGGAATAAGGGTCAAAGCAGGCTTACACATAGCCAAGGTACACAAATCATCCAAGCCCACATAGTAGGGTTTATCAGGCCGTCAAGGAGCTAGGAAAGGCTAAATGCTAAGTTGATGGCCTCAATGGAGAGCTAAGGACGTCTGCACCAAAGTTAACCTGGCTTTTAAGACATCCACACACCCGACACCAAGAATTATCCCTTTCTCTGCTTCACAGTCCCTCAGGCCCTAACTTCCCTGTCAATGCTGGGAATCCGTCTTGTCCCCATCTGCGGTGTGTAAGTTCATGCTTGTTCTCCTTATCGATTGTGGTCTGCGTTTATGTTTTTCCTTTGTCCCCAAATTAAGAATCGGACTTCTCTCCTATTTTGGGACTGTGTAATATTGCCATCGTTCTCATTGTGAGTTTGGGGCTGTTGTCTTCCCCTAGTTTTGGGTTGCTTCTTGGTTGCTGAGGTTGCAAACATCTTTTGGGATTGTTGCTAAGTTTTTTTGGCCACGCTAGGGCCAAGAACAACTCTGAAGCGTTGTTTGACTTGAACTGTGTTTCGTCTTTTTGTTTGGGGTTGTCACCCTGTTATCTTTACCTTCTTCACAGAGCTATGAACTGTTTGTTTTACTACAGCATGCAGTGGTTGGTCTTTGGACTGTTGAGAGTAGGATTAGAGGCTGGGTATGCTTGAGAAAACTAGTGTTTGGAGCCACTCAGATAGAGTTAGACTGCTGGATTTCTTCTCCACAACCCTTAAAGAGTATTGGAAAGGGAAGTCAGGGCCTAAGGGACTGTGAAGCAGAGAAAGGGCTGATTCCTGGTGTTGGGTGTGTGGATGTCTTAAAAGCCAGGTTAACTTTGGTGTAGGCATCCTTAGCTCTCCATTGAGGCCACTAGCTTAGAATTTAGCCTTTCCTAGCTCCTTGATGGCCTGATAAATCCTATTGTGTGGGCTTGGCTGATTTGTGTACCTTGGCTATGTGTAAGCCTGCTTTGACCCTTATTCCTTAAGGAATCATGCCCAGCTCGGGGGTGGCAGTGTTTCTGAGAGATTGATGAGCACGCTGGCCTATGGTTGGGTGGAATGTTGCAGTGGCGTAGCTGGTTGCGGGACGAATCCTGTTTAAGATAAGTAGTCTTGACTATTTCGTCTCTACATTTATATTACTAATTAATGAATATAATGAACATGTGGCATGCTTGATTAAATGTATGTTTGCTTCCGCTATGTATATGAAGGATTATGCATCTTAGTATGTTTTATGTTTTAAGAATTTTATTCCAGCATTTTATGTATGTTCATGTTCATGGGGCTAGTTGCCTGGAGGTTTATGTTTGGTGTTTAGTAGCATCCTCTTCGCTGGTCAGAGGGTCGGGGATGCTACACTACGATGAACCAAGAGCCGTGCTCACACTACCAAGTTCATCATTGCACCAATAGACGAAGGCTAGCGCTTGCAGAGGTAAGGTAACGACAACAGAGGTCTCATACACAGAATTTAAGCAGTGGTCACGTAAACCCTACATACAAAAGAACTCGAAATGGAAAAAAGGGAGTCCTATACATAAGAGTTAAAGGAATAACATCAAAGCCTTACATCCATGAGCCTGAAGCTCTCCCACTCCACAATTGAGACAAGAAAGTTAGGTGAAATGCAATTTTTTAGGGTTTTGGGAAAACTTATATGGTGAGATTTCAAGGTCAAAACCCTAACCAACAATCTTCTACCACGTGGCGATGAAATATTTCTCAAGTCGTGGGTTTTGCAATTTAGTTCGAGATCCCTTTTGGAGCAGCCCGCACACAATAGTGTTTTATAAAGAAACTATGGTTATAACCTTTTTCCTAGCTTTCAATATCATTACATTATAATGTGCATATTATAACCCTAAAGAATAATGTAGGAAGGTAGTATTTACATACAATAGGGTTTATATTATGTTCTATAATCTTGGAAATGGGTAAAAACTTGTGCAAAGAATTCTTTAACTTTGATTAGCATCATAAACAAAACCTTGTGAGAAACCATAGAATTGTAAAAAGACCTTGTAAGAGACTTAGGAAGTTACAATGGTTAAAAACTCTTATGTATGTGTGCTTAAAAGTATAGAAAGATGCATAGCTTGATTCTTAGTCTAGGTATTAAACTTAGTTACGTTATAATATATTAATGTTATTCATTTTCCCTTGTGAGATGAAGATTATACGAAGGTTAGGTGGGATATATTTTGTAAAAGATAATATTTTCTTTCTTTACACAAATAGCAGTAATACTTTAGTAACGATATAAAATTCGTATTATTGCATCGCTATCTGGTAAGTGCTAAAACAGTTAGTAGACTGTCTTCTGCACTAATGTTTTAGTTCCATGTGTGAATGGAAATCATTATACTTATGACTATACCTAGATTCAGTTTTTTCTAAGTTTACCTAATTTGAGTTTTGCTGAAACGGATACCCTTGAATTACCATGGTATCAAGTCTTAAGGTATAAAAGGACCTTCTATACAAATTACCTTTCACAAGAATTACGTACAGGACCTAACTGATAATAGATAGATAAAAATTAGATGAACGAGTTATAGTTGAAGTGAATGGAAGGAAAACTAGACTATGTTCAGTTTACTAAACACTTATGTTTACCAAAAAACTATTTAAAACATAAATATACAGATCAACGATACCTCATTCATTTTGATAAAATCTGTAAAGTAAACAAAGTTACTAACATTATATTTTATGCTAGTTGAGATAATAATCTCGATCCAGAAACTAGTTACAAAACGTCTTACATGTAAAAGACCTGTAAAAGAAGCATCACTTCACTGATTAGCTAAAAAGCTAAGTAAGCCTCAGACTCAATTGAAGTTCCTTCATAATTTCACAAATAGTAGAACAAATCTTAACACTTAGTAATTAAATAGATGTTTCAATTCATGTTGTTCCAAATCATAACCCGCTAAATCAAACCTTTAACAATGATTTATGAAAGAAAATAACTAAGTATGCATAACTAGATATTAACAAAAGAATCAGCTCTATTTTAAGCCTGATTATGTTAACCGTTAATAGTTAAATGTTCCTCAGTAGTGACGATTGCAAACATTTAATGTCACGTGAAAATTTTAAATTTTTACGAAGTTTTGGAGTATTACATTTACCTTCTACTGGGATTTGTGAGTTATCCCCCATATGAATGCTAGGTCCTCTTGAGAGATTCAGAGTGGTGAAGTATTCCCTAGAGGAAGCCATGTGGTTGGATGCTCCAAAATCTATCGAACAAGCCTTCGACTAAGTGAGGCTTATTTGATAGGGATAGTAGGGACATCTAGTATTCTCAAATTTCTTCTTTTTCTTGGAACCCGAGGCTGCATCTAAAGATCTTTGGTTCTCCTTTGGCTTCAAATCAATGTTTTTGGTCTCCTTCCCTTTGTGTTTCCCCCTTGCTTGCACATTGTTTGAGTCTGTCACTAAGAGTGCTTGATTCTTGGAGTTTTGAATCACTCCCATTTGAACCAATTTATCTTGATCTTGTATTAAGGACTCAGCAAAAGAATCTAGAGAAGGAATCTTCTAATTAGGGATGGAAGCTCTTCGAGAATAGATTTGAAACTGCTGGGTTGTAGAGAAATGAGCTCATTCTCCAAAATATGCCCTCCAAACTCATCTTGTTTACCAAACAAAGATTCAAGCTTATCCCAAGCTTCCTTAAGAGTCCTTAGTCCCTTAGGGTGGAACAAAAGATCCCAAGAGATATGAGTGCACATGAAGCCGAAGGCCTCGTCAAGTCGATGAAAAAATTTGTTCTTCTCAACATACTGTTGGGGCTCAGTTTCTCTTCACATTGTCATCCTAAACAGACCAAGCTTGTGCAAGGCTACCTGGATATCTGCCCTCCAATCAATATAGTTGAAGGGTGTAAGGATTCGAGGTACGAGAGCTAAAGAATCCATCTTTTTGTATGTTGATAAGTCAATTCCTCAAGAAGCTACATAGTTACATGCAAATAACACTACAAAACCAATTCAATTCGCAATCATATGTCAATTGAAGCCTTTCCACCTCGACATGTACACTTTCTCAGTGTCAGTCACACCTAGATAGAATTCTCTGGACAGAATCCAGAGGGAGCAATGCTACGATTCCAAGATTTATGTGAAAACTCAGTTGCTTCTGGTGTACAATGTAGAGCAGACAAGACTTGCTGCTAGCCTGAACAAGGCTCTGATACCATGTTAAATTTGTGAACCATTGATATACAAGAAAATGAGAGCAATTGAGAAGGGAAATTATGTTGTGGAATAATCAAAGAAAATGTACATTGAACAGTAAATCCATGCCACAAATTTCGGAAAAAACGAACAAGAATTGATCATTTTATCACAACATTAATCTTCATTAATTAATCAATAATACAATGATTATACAATAAATAGATTTTGAATGCCATGGATAGGATTCGAATCTACGAGCTTAAGCTAACTGAATAACTAACTCAATGTGTATAAATCATTGTTGGAACTCACTAGTCTTACTCCAAATGTCTAAATCAGTCTCCAATCAGTTAACTGATGAGGTGGGTGGGAAAAAGGCGTCACTCTCCCTTCATGTATGCAAAATTGGTGATAGGTTAATTGAAAGGGATATAATCGATTGTAACTAGAGGTGAACTCAGCATAATTGCTTACCAATCATGACCAACTGATGGAGGTTATTGGTGGCACTCATAGTGGGCTCCTATAATGTGTGGATTAGTCTTAGAGGCACATAAACTCATGCATGCACATGCAGTAAGTGACATATAACCTCTATGTGTGTCCCCCACTCTCTAGTACAATTATAATTACCCCATAAGCTACGAAAATAGACCAAATAGACTATATTGGATAAAGGAGGATAAATTAATCCTATCACAATAATGGCTTGATAAGGAGCCCAACTCCAAAATTTCTCAAAGTGTTTAATTCTAGTTGGTGTTTTTCTAAGGTATATATAATGACTAGTATATTGATGAACTAACCAGCCTATTAATAGGAAAATTTGCAAAACATGACAAAAACAACATTAAATATAATTGGAGTCCATGATGCCTATGCAATTGAGGTTGAGTAAGAGGGGTATTGATGTCCTTTATTCTTTGTTTCCCACCCCATTGTATTCTCTTCCATGGTAGTTGTTTGGGGTGAGCCCTTAGATGCTTCATGTAAAATAGAGTTCCTTAATTCTTTGAAACTTGGTCTTTGTTCCAACATTAAATTATGGACCTTGTGTTGTACCTCTTTGACTTGCTTCTTCAAGATTCTCCTTTTTAGATTCTTCATCAACCTCCAGAAGTACCATTTGTCCTTATGCGTTTCTAGATGGACTTTCATCTAGATTAATTTCCTTTGAATTGTCTTCCACGTTCTCTTAGTGTCCCTCCCAATATTTCCTCCAAGTTTCCCATTTTCTCATGATCAGAGGTATGCTATCTTAAGAATCGTGAGAATGATTTGCACATATTTAGATGGCCTTTTTCAAGTTTGTTTTCTCACTGAGTGCACACTTGTTGGTGTGGTGGTGGGATGATGCCATTGATGGTACAATCCTTTCCTTTATTCTAGAAGTAGGCACATTATATTGTTGTTTCTATATTGAATTCTCAGCACAAAAGTGGAGGTCCCAATACTAGACATGCATGAAGGGACTAAAATTTTATTCTCACCACAAAAAATACACAGGAAATCACTTGTATGTGCATCCTAGAAACTATCGACAATTATTGGGTTTGCCTAGAATTTTCCCTTCACACTAACTCTACCACTTGTGGATAATAGTAACTTTTACCTAGGGGTAGTTTCTAGAGGATAGGGACCCTAATTCAAGAGGAAATGCTATTTCCAAATGGGATTCAAGGTCTACGAGTGAAGGGACGATAGGTCGCGAAACCATGATAGAGAATTTGTAAACATGGTGAAACAAAGGTTGAGACCGAAGCTAGAATGATGAGCTAGTTTATGCCCCAATGTGTTTGGCCAACCTGTCACACAGTCCTTCATTAATTTGAGCTTGCTATGAAACAAATGTCTCATGGACAAATGAAACATTGGGAAGTTTGGATGATTAATATTTCTAATTTGCATGTATATGTGGTTAACTGGTTAATCTTCTTATCATCACAATTAGACAGGTTTTTAAAATGGATTGATGACTTCATAAATGTGATAGATGGGCATGATACTTTGGGATGGGGCTATGCCAATCCTCCCAAATATTTTGATGGTGCCTAAGGGTAGATGAAAACCTCTGTTTACTCCCATCCTTCCAAATCTTTTGATGGTTCCCAAGGATAGAATGCGACCTCTATTTTCTTTGCTGTCAGCGACGACAATAAGCTTTTGTAGTATTTGATAACAAACCGAGGAATTTGAAGATTGCCTGAGCCGGTGGATACTTGTTATAATTCTTTTTTGGATGACGATTGTTCTATCCCCAAAGACTAAGATCTCTTTTATGCTGAAACTTTTTGTTAATACAAGCCCCTACCAAAGTGCTAAAGATTTGGTTTAGTGATTTGTTGCAATGCCCAATCCCCAAGCAAACGAAGGAGCATTAGAGGAATTTTGAGATCTAAAATGGGTCTCCTAAGAGATATAATAAAATAATATGAGTGACATTCTGTGGGAAAGGTATA
>LPNX010426855.1:171860-184874 GCA_001517045.1 Pseudotsuga menziesii | reverse complement strand
TCAACGATAATGTGAGCAGTTGACTGCATGTGAGGCATGCTCCACCCCACAATAGGCCACCTTGCTCATATATCACTCAGCAAGGAACCCCACTCAAGTTTAGACTTTGAATTCAGTATGAGAATGATCAAAATTAATAGGAAATGAAATAAGCAGGTTACAAGGTATTTCTCAACATTTATATCTCACAACTTTGGCTCATGACAAACCCACATCAAACAACATAAATTATTTTTCCATGGCCATGAAATCGGGGCCAACCAATTCCTCAACAAACAATGTAGACCCTTTCCTTGGTTTCTATTCCAACTGCATAATACTGGTAACCCTTTACTATAGTACCTCATGCACACCATCAATAATCAATGCCACATAATTTCAACCAATGAATATTTATACTAGGGTCACCATTTCTCTACTAAAATTAGCTAGGTGTAAAACATAACATTCCACGCCCCACAACTAACAAGTTCAAATTTCATGATAGGGTCGAATGGTAGTTCTCTCCAGAACCTGTATCTAACCAGGTAAAACAATTCAATTGTTCAAAAAAAGACAATCGACTTCCTTCCTAATCATGAGTGCCAACTCTTTTTACATGTATGTTTAATTGCATAGCCATTTTTGGCCATATTTTCTTTCCCCAAAAGATTCATGCTCCAACATAACGCCATTATTCCTTCTTTATCATGTAGAATTAATAACAAGCTTAAAAAAGATATAAAAGATTAAAGTATGGCTAAATCACTTTAGGTTAGGGTCGTGTTATAACCCCCTTATGCTAACTACATCCCCCTTTCCTTCTCAGTGTTGAATTCATAAGTCCCCATTCTCTTTTTCTTTTTCCTTAGCCACAACCAACTATTTTTTTATATTAATATTTACATAGACACATGTTTAGCCCTTTAATATTTTCATTATCAATTTTTTTATCATTACATAATTAGATCAGGTGTTCAAAACTAGGATGTTACATCCCCCCCCTCCTTAGATTAACACCATCCTTTGTGTTTCATTGTCCAAAACATAGTTTCAAAACTTATTTACATTTAAAAAATGTTCAAATTCTTTGAAACAAATATGGTTATTCAGCCCGCATAGTCTCTTCCATCTCCCAAGTAGCTTCTTCAAGACTGTAATGGGTTCATTGGACCATTAACTATCCTATGGTTCTATTCTTCCATGTTTTGGTCCTTGGTCCAATATACAAACTGACTAAACACAATTTTCCCCTCCTGGTTCTACCTGTAACAAAGACCAATCAAGTATATCATTAGGATCAGAAACATAGTTCTTCAATAATGAAATATGAAAAACATTATGCACTTTGTTGACAGGAGGTAAGCCCAACTCATATGCTACTAGTCCAACTCTACTTAGGACCTCAAATGCTCCACATAATCTGGCTTCCAACTTTTTACAGTTTCCTATACTTAATGAACTTTTCTTGCCTCTGATTTTCAAGAATACTTGGCCTCCCACTTAGAACTCTCTATACATTCTTCCCATGACAATGTAAATTTTCTGTCTATCATGTGCCACCTTCAAATTTTGCTTGATTTTGGCCAATTTTCCCTCCAAGTCCTATAGAATTTCAGGTCCAACTATCAACCTTTCCATAGGTTTGTCCCATTCACTAGAATGTTCCACCTTCTTCCATATAAAGCTTCAAACAGACTAATCTTCAATGATGCTTCGTATCCATTGTTATAGGTGAACTCTACCAAATATAGATATTTTTCCTACTTGATAGATCTTTCCATAACATACATTATTAGCATATCTTCGATGACTTGATTTACTCAATCAGTATTCCCATCCGTTTGTGGTTGATAGGTTGTGTTGAGATTGAATTTGGTTCCAAATTCCTTGAACAAACCTTTCCAAAAGTTTGAAGTGAACTTGGAATCTCAATCTAAAACAATTTCCTTAGGAGTCCTGTATAACTTGACAACTTCCTTCATATAACCTCTGCAATCTTTGTTTATTCAAATGTTGATTGGATGAGTATAAAATGATAATTTTTTTTCAATTTACCGACCACCATTATAATGGAGTCATGATGCTTCGTTGTCCTTTGTAATTTAATCATTATTTACCACTTCCCATTCTGGAATTGGCAATGGATGAAGTAGACATGCAATATGTTTACACTCTGCTTTCACCCTTTGACATTCAAGGAACTTAGCAATGAACTATCCTATCTCTTTCTTCATGCCCAACCAATAATACTATTTTTTAACAGATGTAATAGGCATATGATAGCCAACATAGCTTTCATAGGGAACATTATGCATCTCCTATAGTATAATCCTCTTTAATTCATTCATTTCATGTACATAAATTTTATAGTTGTATAGGAGAATCCCATTTTCCTCCAATTTATAAAGCATGTATTTCAACGACACATTATTTGATTGTAAAGTTGTCTTAACTTGCAAATAATTCTCTTTAGCACTCAATGCATACATCATTCTTCTCTTCAAATATGTTTTCCAACCACCAAAGGTTGTAGTTTTTATCAGTTGATTTATTCTATTGAGTGTGTCTGCAACTTGATTTTCCTTTCCCTTGATGTGCTTAATTTCAAAATTGAGTTCACTTAGGATTTCCATCCATCTATTTTGGTGAGATTTCAAGTTGGGTTTTTCAAATAAATATTTTAAACTATGATGATCTAACCTCAGCTCGAATTTTCTACCCATGAGGTAATGCCTCCACATTCTTAGTGCATGCACTATGGTAGTGAGGTCTAGATCAGGTGTTGAATATTTTTTCATGGTCCTTCAATTTTTGTGATTCATAACAAATCACATGTCCTTGCATCAAAACTCCACAAATCCTTCTAGAGATGCATCTGTGCATACTACATATTCCTTATCCAGATATGCAATCCTTAAAATTGGTGCACATGTGAGAAGATATTCCAAAAGTTTGAAAATTTCCTCACATTTTTGGGTCCAATTGAATTTTACACCTTTCTTCTATAAAGTTGTAATATGATTTGCTATTTTGGAGAAAACTTTGATAAATCTCCTACAATATCCAACTAACTCCATACAAGATTTTACCTCATATACATTTCTAAGAGTGGGCCATTCTTATATAGATTTTATGTTGGCAAGATCCACAATCACTCCTTCCTTTGAGATAATGTAACCTAGATATAACGACTGTTTTCTTTTATAGAAAGAACACTTAACTTAACATACAAATAATTCTCTCTTAGAATTTGTAAGGTTACTCTTAGATATTTTTCATGTTCTCCCTTTGTCTTGGAAACTAATATATCATCTAGGAATACAATATTAAACTTGTCCAAAAATTCTTTGAATACACCATTCACCAGGCACATAAATGTGGCTAGTGCATTTGTCACTCCAAAAAGGTAAGCTTGCGTATTCAAAATTCCCATACTTGGTTCCAAAAGCAGTTTTACCAATATATTCATCCTTAATGTGTACTTGATGATAAATTGATCTTAGAGAAGATACTCTCTCCTTGCAGCTGTTTGAATATATCATCAATGCTTAGGAATGGGTACATGTTCTTAATCTTAGATTTATTCAGTTGTCTATAATCCACACATAATCTCAAGGTACTATACTTATTTTTAATGAAGAGGGAAGTCATTCCCCATGGAAATACATTGGGGTGTATATATCTCTTCTTCAACAGTTCTTCTAATTGCATTTACAACTCCTTCAATTGAGGCGTTCTTATTCTATAAGGAGCTTTGGATATTAGGATCACTCCTAGGACCAAATTATTTTTAAAATCGATATCCCTTTCAGGGGTAACCTTGGTACTTCTTGAAATACATCTTTAAACTCCTGCAATATTAATGCATACTCTTCAACATATTGTTTTCTGTCAATTTGTAACTCTTCAACATGGATTGAATACAACTGACAACCCTTCCGAATATACTTCTTCACATGCATGGTTGGGATTTGTCTAGCAAATATCGACATTGAAATTCCATTTATTTGAATTGAGTTCCTATCCTCATCTAGAGATGTAATGGTTTTATTGTGACAAATCTAAAATAGAAAAATGTGATTCCAACCAATTCATCCTAATTAAAATATCATAGGAGCCAATGGAAATGATATCTAAATTGACCCTTGTCCATAAACCATTAATCTCAAAACAACATTCTTTGATCATTGAAGTGATCTTTCGCTTCATATCGGTGACTAACTACACCATTCTGGTCTATGGTAACTTACTACACACTAAGTGACATCTTTCACTCACATTAGCATAAATATAACTCTTTCACTCACATTAGCATAAATATAACTGTAAGTTGCTCCAGAATTAATTAAAATTGAAATTGGTACATCAACAATATTACCTCCAATCTCAACCAAGGTCGATTGAGGATCTGCTTGTCGATTATCTATAGTTGCATAAATCCAAGATATGCTTCTAGCTACATATTCCATCGTGGTAGCTTCTTGAACATTATATATGTTTTCCCCTTTATTACCTCTCTTTGGGAATTTCTTAAAATAGTGATCACTTCTGCAATTCCAACATTTAACTTGATTTTGTTGCCTTTGCTTGTAGACTCAACCATCTTCGATTTCATTAGATTAAATTTGTCCTTTGGAATATTTATTCTGGTTACCTTTAATATCAAGAGGCTTGGACCCCTTTTTCCTTTGATCTTGTTTGTCTTTTATTCTACTCTTCCATGCTTTGTGCAAGTCCCTTTTCCCTTTATTTTGTTCATACATAAATTTATCCCTCCTTATAGCTTCCTTCAGAGTACAAGGTTCATCATAAATAATTTTGTCCTGATAGTATGTTGGTAATCTGCTAAGAAATCACATGATTTTAACCTTCTCATTTTGAATGAAACCAACATATCTTAATACTACCAGGAACCTTCTCTCGTACTCCTCCATAGTCACATTATCCAATCCAAGTTCAAAGAACTCTTGCATTTTCCTATCTTAATACTGTTGAGACAAACATTCATGCTTAAAATACCTCTGAAACGTTTTCCATGAAATATGCTTTTCATTAATATTTTTCAAATGCTTCAATTGTTCCCACCATCGGTAAGCCTTTCCCTGAAGGTTGTATATAGCTATTTGGGCCTTTTGATTATCAGAGTAATTATGCAACTGCACATATTTCTTCATTTTTAGCAACTACATTTGCATTTTCCCCTGATTTCTCTCCATTAAAAGTAGAAGGTTTTAATTTTTGAGTTCACCATTGTAATCGGTCCTTGTCATATTTCATCTTCATGTACCTTCTGTTTAAATATTTTTACTTATTTTCAGATGCCCCCTTTCTCTGATGACTTTCAATTGATTTATCATGGGAATGTTTCCCCATCTCACTTACAACTCCACTTCTTGAATGATAATTCCTCTAGAACGTCCACTTCTCGGAAGTTCCTATTCTTCTCCTCTCATGATGGGTGTAGAGACATGTTGCACCTGATTCTATAACTGAATGAAGCTCTGTAGCATGTGTACATTCACCTGGTTATGTTGCTCTAGGTTCTATAGTATTTTTCCATTTCCAATTTGTAATTTTTTTAATGTTTGGACCCCTTCTCTCTCCACCTCTGTCTTATGGGTGTTGGGTTCTATCCTTTGGGAACTCATCCCCACTTCCCTAGGGAACGTACCCCGTTACAACTCTTTAAAACACTTGATAGCTCCCATGAACCATGGAGTTTGTGGAATGTTAGCACATGGATGTGCAGTACTAAAAATAAATTTAATTGAAAGGTATTTACTAGCTCTTCACTTGGAATTAACAAAACTCATTAGAAACATGATAAGGCATGGTAATTGAACTAATAAAGGAACATATAGTTTCTTGCCTCCAATTTCGCAATTCATGGTGACATAAATTTTGAGTGGAATATGGAGAAAGATGGAGAAAATGATTACAAAGTTTTTAAGCCCTTTTGATCTCAACTTTCTCTTTTTATAATATTCTCATTAAAAGCATTCAAATACATGCCCGCTATTATGATTTATCAATAGCTTAGTAGTAGTCTAGGATTAAAAAACCTTGGCAAAGTTATTGATCTTATTCAAAATTATATCTTTTTACATTCACATTTGAAGCTCTACCACACAAGAAATTGGTTCTCAACTTACATTTAAATCACACATTTAAAACATACATCATTAAATACAGTTTATTCCTTGATATTTATATTTCATGCAGCATCCATTACTAACCTGTGATTCAAACTAGGGTTGAATAAGCATTAATAATTTAATGTTTAGTTCTTAAGAGATGAGTGATGGAGAGGACCTTCAATCAATTTTTGAGTTGTTGTGGTGTTTTTGTGAATGAATGGGATTTGAGTTGTAATGCATAGAAAGGATGTAGAAACTATAAGTGTGGAAGCTCATTCAAGGAGAGCCCTTAGAAGAGTTGTTAAAGACGCATAAGTTGAACAAAGTATCCAAGTATTAATACAATTTGATAGAGTTGAAAGGAATAGTACATAAGGATATAAATGCAGAGAACAACTTTCACTCACCTTTAAATAGATCCTAATTTTTTTCCGAATTGATCTATTTTAATTTCTTATAAATCATATATATATATTTAATCCAATTACTACATATTATTTCTTTGAAACCATTTTTTTAAACAAATTATTAAAATATTGTTGTCTTGTTTTAACACCCTCTCCCCTCGCAAAGAAAATCCTCATGTGTAAACTTGTCAACATATATATCCCAAGGGGTTAGCTTAATTGGTTGTTGCCAATCTTATTGATAATTTGGCTAAATTTATGCGAACAAGTACCCAATTCAAATTCCTTTTGGTAAGTCACAGTAGCATGTACCAACAAGTTTACATGAAGATTTCCTTTAGGGGGGGTTTAAAAATAAGACAACAATATTTTAATAATTTGGTTAAAAACTTGTGTATATGTGTGTGTGAAACTTTGCAGAATCCCCCCCTCTTCCTTGAAATATATGTATGGTGTCCGATACCATCTTATTGGGATCCCAAAAGAACTTGATTGGGCTTGAACATTTGTGGAGCATCATCAAATATATTGGATTCAAGGGTAAGTTTTGTGTCATTTATCCCTATTTTTTTAACGATTTAAAAGAAAATGGGATTTGGGATTCAGAGATAGAATATGGGTTTTGGAATTTGAAGATGGGAGATAGGTTTTCTTCTTCTTCCCCATTTTGTTTTTTAAATTTGCATTTTTAAAACAAATATAGATTTGAGTTTTAAAAAAGGTAGATGGGATTTGAGTTTTCCTTCCTCTTCTCCCTTTTCTCCCTCTCCCTATCTCCCACTTTCTCTTCCTCTTCCATGCCCACCCCCTCCTCTAGTTCCTCTTCCTCTCCCTCTCCCTTTTCTCCATAACATTGATTTATAAGAATTTAGAAAAAGGAGTCTCTCTTATCCATGGAAGATGAAGGGAGGAAATAGTATCGTAGGTTGTGCCCTCACCATCTCTCTAAGAATTCAATGAATGAATATGAATGAGGCTAGGTCTATTTTGTATCACATATATACTCTCTCGTGACCAAGTGGAATCATATAATGTGGTCAACTAAATAAAACATTCGTCAACATCACATATCAATAAAAAACACATTCCACATCAATAACACATGTACAATTAAAGAGAGAATTACAACTCATCTCCACTAACTCTTGTGCACATAATATTCTAAATATAAAAGTGTAATACATCAAGTTACACAATATTTTGTGAACCCCAAACTCAATACATGATATTAGCACAATTAGGAGCCTATGCATTATGAAAAATGCATCAAATCTAGTGTAAAACTCATGTGCAACTAGAACCCCTCCTAATGGTTGAATCTGACTTGATTCAATTCCAAGGGGTACACAACATTTAAATGTTGCTTCTATTACCTAAATGTCATTTTAAGGTAGGGAACACATGGTTCACATGAGGAGATTACTCATGTCCCAAGGAACAACTTAGAGATATATAGTTGATTAGGGGTATGTGGGTTTATATGGGTTTGGAGTTAAGGTTAATCGGAAGTTAATACGATTATAATGGTTAGCAATTAATAGGGTTATATTGGTTAGGGGATATTGTTTAAGGTCTTTGTTGGATAAAGAGGTTTAGAGTTAAGGTTGACTATTGGTGAATGGTTATAGAGATTTGAATTAAGAGGGATAGGTAGGTAAAGGGGTTTATTGGTTATATGGTTTAAGGGTTAGGGGTTCATTAGGGGGTAGTGGCATAGTGGTTTAGGATTACTAGATTACGAGATATTGATGAGTTGGTGGGGTTGTAATCATAAAGGGTTACATACACTTAGGAGTTTATGGAGTTATAATAGCTAGGAGTTAAGGTCAATTATAAGATAGTGGGGTTTTAAAGATTTTTTTTAATTTTATTTTTGGGTCAATGGGGTTCAAGAATTATAGGGTTATGGGTCGATAATAACCAAACCTATGGTCAAATTTACGTGACAAAGATGTATGGTCCTTGGGATGCCTATATTTACTCACATAAAGGAATAAAAACAACACATGGCTAAGTGAACTAAGACATCAAACCATGCCATGTAGAAAAACTCCTCTTTAATGATAATGGTATAGGTATAGAAGGGATCAAATCATCAATCAATCTTGCAATCACCATCCATCTTCTAGAAATAAAATAACTAGGGAATAATGATCATGTTATTATATGTTTATAGTGTATTAAAACTAGGTTTATAATAAAAAATATAACATATTCTAATAAGATAAATAAATAATAAATGAATAGTCTAAAAAATCCATAACATATAACTCTCCATTTGCATCAACCCACTTATCAAAATCATTGAGGAAGAGTCTTTCCAACAACTTCTAGCAACTTCCCACCTCATCATAAAGAAAAAAGTATCCACCTAATCCTTACATTAATTTATCCTAGAAGTTTGTGTACCTTTGTTAAACATCTCATTGTAATGTGTCAAGTGTACACCCATAGAGACACATGAGATGTAATTTAAGCTATAACTTAATTGCACCAAACCAAGAATTCCACATTGTTGTTATTTAGATCGCTCACCTAGCTAAATTTTCTCAAACCATGGTAAACACAATTTTCACTCTAAAATATAGAGTGAGCCTCTCTATTTTTCACACACTTACTCACACTCAGTTGTAGCGCATAGCTGAGGGAGAGGAAGTTGCTGGGGCTAGAAAGAAAGAGGCTACTGCTGTCGGGAGATCATCTTACTGTTTTGGGGTTTTACTTTTGGTGTTGATTCTATCTCTGAGGAATTTGTGGGGTTTTCTCCATTTATGGTTTCCCCGAGGAAAAACACTCTGTTCATTGTCTCTTGTGTTTGATTGTTGTGCTTGTTATTCTCTCAGTTAAAGATCCTAATATAATGCTATCTTAAATGTTAAAAATCTAACACACGTACTTAAATGTGTACAATGATAACACAACTAATGCCATATAAAATACCATCAAAACACCCATCTGGCATAAGGATCTGCTACTTGCTAAGTTTGTCCATCCATGAAATCATGGAATACCATAATGAAATGCATGATAACTACCACATCCCATAATAAGAAACAACTTGGGTGATGCCATAGGTAATATAGTAACCTCCTTATTTTTTCAATTTCTATCAATTGTTAACCAAAGTACACTTATCCAACACATGGTCAATCTTATACCGTTATGTTCCTAGAAATCATAATCCCTTAATGTACAACGAAGAATATAACATGTGACATTCATTATGATAGATGCCTCATGTGAGCCTATTTTCATTACATTAGTGACTTCCCAAATAAATTTATTATGTCATGATAACATTACCTAGGAAATATATGTATCTATTGGCCTTAATTCTACATGTTACCTCTTTAGATCATTAATTGTCTTAACATGTTTTGACTGCATATGTATGTTACCTAACTTCACTTTGAGTATTTATTTCTATATACATAAAATATTGAGGTTTAAAATCATGGTATTACTTTGATAAATCATAAGTATCTTTTAGTTACTTGAGCTTAATTCATGTGATCTATATTTTAGGTTGGTCATAATTCCAAGTGATATTGTCTAGCTATCATCCATCTTATGACTATAATTCCTCTTCTTAACATAAAAAAAGGGTATTTTATGGATATGCATAGTCATCCTAGGACAATTGTATTGGGCTTTTCATTATTTTATTTGTTTTATAGCTAGGACTGTGGTGCATGGGATAGCCCCTTATTTGGATTTGAAGATGATGAGTTGTAAATTGGTAAAGGGGAATAAAGAATAGAAAATGACTGGCTATGGAATAGAACCCTAATGTTAGAGAGGCGCCTTAATCACAGTTCCACTCTTTCAAAAGATAAAATGAGGTTATGAATATGCAATGTAAGAAGTAGTCAAGATGTCAATTATATGCTATATATTTCCATATATTTTTCCTTTTCTAAGGAAAATCCTAAAACTTTAATGTAAGCCCAAATCATCTAGGGCCACAACAATTTAGGCATGCATTCATATCTAAATAGTGAAATTTGAAGAAAATATATTAATTGAATTAAGAGTATTCCCTCAATCATCAAAACATAAATCATATTCCCATGTCTATTGTGATATTAATATGTGCATCCCTTGTTAAGTCATCATCTTGTTATTTTGTCTAGTAGCATTCTACATCATTTTATCCATTCTCAAGATTCTAATGTCATGTCATTTTATCCATTCTCACTCTATATTTATGCTTATTTGAGAGAATATTACAGGTTCAATTTTCTTGAGTGTGTGGTGTTAGAAAGAACAATAGTAAAAGCTCATTACATGTTCAATTTTCTTGAGTGTGTGGTGTTAGAAAGAACAATAGTAAATAATAACTAAGTTTAAAGGAGCTCATTATAGGTTCAATTTTCTTGAGTGTGTAGTGTTAGAAAGAACAATAATAAATGATTACTAAGTTTTAAGGAGCTCATGATAGATATCATAGTTAGTGCTTGAAAGCTTGCAATGTTGGACCCTCTTTATTTCAAGTTCTTTTCTCTCCATTCTCTTATTTATTCTACCCTTGTTTGTGTACTCCTAAAAATCATATTTCTATGGAAGAATTATTCATGTTACCTTCTCATACGTCGTGTTAAGAGATTGAAGCTTTACTTGAATGATGTCTCCTTAAGATATCTACTCCTGAAATATATTATTTCAAACCTTTTATGTTACGTGTATATTCCCCTTGCCATGCATCTAAGAATATACTCTCTATAACTAATACTCATCTAGTTCACCATTTATTATAGTTTATCAAGCATAGTGCCCCACTTTTTTTTGTGTGTATGTTCATTAGTTATTGATGAAGTAAAATAAGAGCATGTAGGAGTATATGGTGCTTTATGTTTGTTGTGCATTTGTAAGATTTACTCATGATGGTGAGATGAGAACCTCTTGCATTTACACAATAGTAGTAAGTTATTAATAGTTTCAATTTGTATGATGATAGGCACACACAGTGTTGTATAGGGCTACACATGGAACCAAAGTAATTAAGCTATTTATAAATATAAAATTTTTATTATAAAAGGATCAAGGATGCTTATACGGTACTGTTGCTCGTAGCCTCATTCCTGCACCTCTTTGTTCTTATTTTCTATAGTATGTGTTACGTTTCTGGGTCAGTAGGTGTCTTTATCGATGAGTCATCATTAGATTGGTGGTCAACTTTACTCATGAGATCCTCAGGTGCATCCACCGGTGTTTTTGTCAAGATATCTGCTACACTGACTGGTTCTTGTCATTTTGCAGGCCAACTATTAATCACTACCTCCAATTCTGCATATGTCACCTTATACCTCATTGGTGTCCATTGCTTGGCAGGGTCCTGCCGTGCTTAGACGTAAACAGTATAGGGTTAAATCGCAAAACATACAATCCTCTAATATTTTGTCACGTCTTCCTCCTTCAATATTGGAACTTTCACTACTGCCGCCTACAACGCTTCCCAATAGATACAAAATTGGATCTAACAGTCTACCATTTTCTCCGCTTCTTTAACCCACCATAAGTTTTGGTATCTCGCACCTTTGCATACCTCTATTGCTTTGACGTCCATCCCTTGGTAATCATCTAGCTCCATCCAAGCTACTAGCGCAATCATAATGAGGAGCCAACTGTATGTGAATGGTCGTTCACCCATCTGTGCGTCCTCCACTAATGCATTTTCATTGATGCTATCAATGCGGTAGGCCCTCCAATTGCACTCTTTAGAATAGTGCTTTTTCAGAGCCATTGTCAACTTCCTATCATTATCTTTTCCGTAGATATACTGTGAGGGGTTTGGCCCATCCTTGGGTAGCCCCGTTATTGCTGAAATCGACTCCACCGTGACTTCAACCAGCTCATCTAAACATGGAAACATGCCAAAAGTTGTTTCACACATGCATTCGCCTCAGTTGGACACCCAAAGTGTGGCATATTGATCAACCTAAGCAATCTAGCTTTGTCCAGTCCTTTTGCCCAGTCATGTGGAATATGCTCTATCAGGGCACCTTCTACTGATACCAGTAACAAATACGGCTCCTTTGTGACATCCTCAAGTGCAAGCAGGTCATGGTCTTCATACTTCATCTGCATCAGTGTAGGCACTATATCAGAAGTCCATACCATCTTATGGTCCTTTTTACTTTGATCCTTTTATAATAAAAATTTTATATTTATAAATAGCTTAATTACTTTTGTTCCATGTGTAGCCCTATACAACACTGTGTGTGCCTATCATCATACAAATTGAAACCATTAATAACTTACTACTATTGTGTAAATGCAAGAGGTTCTCATCTCACCATCATGAGTAAATCTTACAAATGCACAACAAACATAAAGCACCATATACTCCTATATGCTCTTGTTTTACTTCATCAATAACTAATGAACATACACACAAAAAAAGGTGGGGCACTATGCTTGATAAACTATAATAAATGGTGAACTAGATGAGTATTAGTTATAGAGAGTACATTCTTAGATTCAATAAT
>LPNX010426855.1:149253-170603 GCA_001517045.1 Pseudotsuga menziesii | reverse complement strand
CATTATGGTATTTCATGATTTCATGGATGGACAAACTTAGCAAGTAGCAGATCCTTATGCCAGATGGATGTTTTGATGGTATTTTCTATGGAATTAGTTGTGCTATCATTGTACACATTTAAGTACGTGTGTTAGATTTTTAACATTTAAGATAACATTATATTAGGATCTTTAACTGAGAGAATAACAAACCCAACAATCAAACACAAGAGACAATGAGCAGAGTGTTTTTCCTCGGGGAAACCATAAATGGAGAAAACCCCACAAATTCCTCAGAGATAGAATCAATACCAAAAGTAAAACCCCAAAACAGTAAGATGATCTCCCGACAGCATTAGCCTCTTTCTTTCTAGCCCCAGCAACTTCTTCTCCCTCAGCTATGCGCTACAACTAAGTGTGAGTAAGTGTGTGAAAAATAGAGAGGCTCACTCTATATTTATACTAATTTCCAACTTGAAAATCAATCACTAGGGATGACTTCACTAGGAGAGGCTAATAACCCTAGGGCCCCGCAACTACAAGGACTTTAACCCTTGAACAATAGGAGGGTTACCCATAATGACTTGACACGAATTGTTTACATTATAGAAACTCCTGATCGGAACATCGGGGCATGAAATGACTCAATCACATTACAAACACTTCTCGTAATAAACATCGGGGTACCATACATAAGATGTACAAGTGAATACTATCGTGCCCACTATATGCCAGTTAATTAAAACTTAACATGCAGAGTGCTAAACATAAATTATCAACCCGAGGAAGTAATTTATTTCAAAGTTATCGTGCAAGATATATGCAAGCACAATTTCTACCTGACACTATTATTTATTGATATGCAATTGTAACTGTTTGTAGACTAGATCACACTTGCTTGAAAAGAAATCAAACCTAAGCCTATTCATAAAATCACACTGTAAATCTAATCATACTTGAACAAAATAAATTATCATGAAACAAGATCTAATTGCATAAATATAAAAGAAGTGTTGTGTTGGCCAACGATCTATCAAAATGAATTAACATAATAACACTATGATAAATCAAATGAATAAAAACAAGAACTGAATAATAAAACAACTATGATAAATCTAATGCATGAAATCATGAATTAACAAATAACAGATCTATAAAATAAAACACCTACAATCAACACTACCAGCATCTGCTTAGGGAAGAGGGCCCTTCCTCCACTGAGCAGAGCTGGATCTCCATAATGAAAGTCTACAACTCCAGAATTAAGAAACTGCTAGCATGTATTATCATAATGAAAGTATTACAATGGATCTGGATCAAATCCTACATCATAACATTGATTTCTCTCCCCCCTCCATCTCCCTTCTCAATGAGATTGATTATATATTTATACATAAAATTATCTCATGGAAATGAAGAACTGAACCCCTAGCTTGTGATCTGTAACAGCTGAAACACGGTCGTAACTGCTGGCAACTTAGGAATCGGCCGCAACACCAAAACTGGAAAATACCCTCTCGAAGAACCACTTGCATATCACAAACCGTGGCTTTGTTTGTGAATTCCTTGCAAGTCAGGTAAATGAGGATGTTACGCACAAAACCCATGTCTTGAATTTTTGAGATTCGTTTCCATCTGCCCGCAAATCAAGACACGAATCAAGGTGTTCTTATGTGGCATGCATTTTCGGTTAAGGCTGTAACAGCTGGTTATGAGCATTCTGTACGTGACAAATCACTCCACAAACCATCATTAGTAAAATTATGCATAATAGTCTTTAATTCATCAAAGATAAAGGAAAATATTTATTTTTAACCACTTAAAACATCAATGAAAGTAGCATGTTGTTTTACGTGTAGCTACAACAAATGGATGGAAAATGGAATGATAAATGGGAAATAATGGTAAGAAAATGGATGAAAGATATGTCGATAAGTGATGGAAAAATGGACAATTCCAGGGCCTAACATCTCCCCCAAACTGAACTTGTTGCATGTCCTCATGCAACCCAATACCTGTAACATGTGTAGCATCCAACTAAAAAAACTCATTCACTTGTTCCTTCATTTTACCATTCGCACAGTTGCAGCTAGAAGAAATGGAGAGTTTAACAGAAATTGAGAGAGTCACTTAGTGGAGGATTTAGTAGAAAATTTGGCGGATTTGCAGCGCTTTAGTAGAAATTTGGCGGGGTCACAGCTTATTTTAGCAGAGAATTTGGCAAAGGCTTTAGCGAAGATTTTGGTGGAATTGCAGCCCAAATAGCGCTAAATTTAGCGGCAAATTTGGCGGACTCGTAGCTGACGGAACGGGAAACGGACTCGCAGCTGACAGAACGGGAAACGGGAAACGGACTCGCAGCTGACAGAACGAAAAACAGGAAATGGACTCGCAGCTGATGGAATGGGAAATGGACTCGCAGCTGACGGAATGGGAAACGGGAAATGGACTCGTAGTTGACGGAACATGAAATGACAATATTTTATGGTGTTGTAGCCTTTTGAACGAAAAAATTTCGAAGTCATTTTCTCCCAAATGAAGAACTGGGTTGGGCTGAAATTTTGCAAACACGTAACCACCATTCAAATGCATCTCCACGCCAAAAATTAGACAAACTCACATCACAGATTTCTAGAAAAATTCAAATTGGCAGTAGGTGATAATGGCCATTTTCTCAAAAACCGTGCACTATATTGAGCTAAAACTTGCCACGTTTGTTTATCCTGATGTTATTCATTCTCTGTCCAAGTTTTGTGAAAATCCATCTTACCAATTTAAATATATGCTCAAATCAAATTCTGCACTTTTTGTAGATGAACATGAAAAAGTGTGTTGCAACTAAACTTCTTGAACCAATATTTCACAAAATACAAACTGGGTTGGGCTGAAATTTTGCAAGAAAGTAAATACCATTATAGTTCATCTCCACACCAAAAATTAGACAAACCCACATCACGGATTTTGAGAAAAATGTGAATTGGCTGTAGGTGATGATGGTCATTCTCTCGAAAACCGTACACTGGATTGAGCTGAAACTTGCCACGATTGTTCTTCGTTATGTTGTGCATTCCATGTCCAAATTTCATGAGGATCCAATTCGTGGTTTGTGAGATATGCTCAATTCAAATTAGGCATTTTATGTGAGGAACAATATGCATGAGAAATATGAATGTGAATGGAAAACCAACAAGCATAGTAGCTCCTCCCCCAAACTGAATAATTTTTCATGTCCTCATGCAAAAGAAGAGTTGTCATCTTAGTTGTAAACAACCATCTCCCCCAAACTGAGTATTTTACCTGTCCTCAAGTAAAGGAAGAGATAGTATGTTCTTCCCCTAGTACAAGATGTCTCAAAACTTCACTTCTTTGTTGCACTTTGCCATGACACAAGATTTCTACTACTTCCCACTTCTGTATTCATAATTTGTTGTACTTGGTGTGAGAGCATTGTTCATCCATTTGCAAACTTTTCTTAAATTCAATTTTTCATTAACTTACCTTCCATTCATGAAATCCAGTGAACTTTGGGAACTTTGTTTTCTTGTATCTGCACTACCACTGCCAACATCCAATTTTTAAATATGTGCTAGCTGGAAACACATACTTGACTTACAAAAATGACTATAGGCTGCTTGAAAAATGACTGTATGCTATTTGAAATTGACTGTGTGAGCTCGATTTTGATTCCACATGGTTGTAGTTAAGTGCTCATAATGTATTGCAAAAATAAAATAAAATGACAATGCATAGGAAATCTTCATACTAGCAAGAGATCACATTTGCAAATTTCCTTTTATGATGACCCAAGCTGCTCAAATATCATTTGACAATCACAGAATTTGTAGACCCTCCATATGTCACAAGTGCCAAAAAGGATATCGGTGATCTTCACAAGCCAAACTCTACTACAGGAATTATCATTCATGGAAAATAAAAGAGTTTTAGAACCATTTTCACATCAAATTCATGGCAAATTCTATTGCAATAAACCACAGTAAATTTCATCCATTCTCATGGTTGAATGAAGACTGCTAGAATTTTCTTTGGTTATGCCCTTATCGTGGAGTGCTTTGTAACACTTCAAATAATGCCAAACATTTTTCAAACACTGCCATAGACTTCCTTCTAAGACTGTAGTAGCATCTTGAATATACAGTAGAGATTTTGGAACCCATGCTATCTATTCTATGTTGAAGATGCACACCATAATTTCCTGTATCTGATACTCTTGGCTGCACTTTTTCTTATGACAACTTCTGGAACTTTTTGGCACAAGAAACCCCATATGCAATATGAATGAGAAGATAATTAATGGTTTTTTTTCAAATGCCACGAGAGTTGCATACTTGCTGAAGATAGCTACATTAATAAAAATCAGAACTGATACAAATGGATAAAAAAATGACCGTGATTTTTAATGAGCAAGGATCAGATTTGTTTGGGCAGTGAGAATGTATCTCTAAATTCCAATAAAAAAACCCAAGCATTTAAGTTCTATGAGAGCATATGTAAATCAAATCTGACTGTATATCAACCCATATTATCAAGATGCCAACTCTAACTTCTCAACAGTTATGTGGAAGTGAACTAATATGTGCATCAATAAATCACCAACCAATTCATAACTCAGAGTGCATTTCCTTTCGTATTGTATGGGAGCATACTCTTATGAAGGAATGACTTCTACAACAGTTTCTTCTACTGTAGGTTCTTGTGTCTAGCCTATCCTTTTCTTTCAATAAGTGTATCAGCTGCTTTATTTCTCCTCATTATTGGTTTTTATGTGGCAGTAGCAATGATTCTTTTCTTACTGTTGGTTCTTGTGTGGCAGTAGCAAGACTTCTTTTCTTACTGCTGGTTCTTGCGTGGTAGCAGTAAAACTTCCTATTGTTGGTTTTTGTGTGACAACAATAAGGTATCCCTTTTTTATGCTTGGTCAGTTGGGTTGGTGAGATATTGGGCTGGAATTTGAAGGGGATGTGCATGAATGATGAAGTGTTAGAATTGAGTGGGAAATGATGGGAATGGATGGACATAAAATGCTATATAGAAAATGGAAATGGCTAATGCTTAGTGGTTCTTCATGACATTTCCCTAAATCTTTAATAAATAAAAAACTCATGCTATTTTACCTCAAGTGTTACCTCCATGGAAGCCTTGGTTGACATGAATGGACTGGTGTATGCTGGAGCTATGTAGGTCGATCTGAAGTTGAGACATATGTATATGAGAGCTAAAACTGGATGAGATTGAATTTGATCCATGATGTTGTGCTGGTTGCATGTAAGACTAACTGCTGAGACAATTGATGAGGATAAATTCTACCATAGAAGGAGAAAGTACATTCTCTTATTTTGAAAATCAACTGCTGAAATGAAAATGGAAAGGAATTACAAAACTACTGAACGAATGATGCCGCAAGTCATTGTTGAAACCATTAGATCACATAATCTTCAATTGCTACAAAACTGAGGTACAATTCTTACCATGCGAATGAATGTGCTGAAGTCGAGCATGGAAAGAAATCAATGGATTACCAGCCATTAATGTATGCCGTTAACTAATGTGAAGAAACTCACCTTTGATGACAATGAGCTCTAAAGTACCTTAGTGCATCTTGATAGGTACGAATGGATGTGCTGGAGTCGAGTCACCTGCAAGATTTGTCAATCAAGAGGCATTGATGAATCCTCATGATGAACAACAAGGAAATCTGCCATTGATTTATGCAGATACCAAGGCACTATAAAACTCTAATCTCGATCCCAGATGATGTGTCGGAGTCGATGGGACAAGACCATTGGAAGGTGGACCTTAATGAATTCCACATCATCCAATACGAGTACAAAATAAATGATTGTGAAGAATCATAGTGAAAAATAGAACCAACATGAAACTCAGAAGTGGAAAGTATATGTGAAGTCATGATGTAGTAGTGATGGAAAATAAAAAGGTTATGGTGACTACATAAGCAGTGGAAAATGGAACTTCAACATGAATGGATTTTTTAGGGTTTTGAAATGAGGAGGGTGAAGGAATCTACCATAGGGCAATTGGCTTCTTGAGGGGTTTTTTCGGCAACAATTGATATGACAGGTGTCTAAAAATGATTCTTGGGATGTAGCAATGGGACTTGAATTATTGAATATTGGTATGATTTGTACATCAATCTATCCATTTTTTTATGTGCTCAATCCATTTGCAAATTGATAAAAATTCTTCAAGAGTCACTCATGCATGCATTGGCCTTCTTCTCCCAAGGACCTGCAAAAACCCAGCACTTGCCTGCAATAAAACATGAGATGATGGAAGAAGAGAGATGATTGGTCTCTCTTCACCCAACACTTATGAAAAAAACAATAAACATATACTTATAAAACAAATCCAAAGAAAAATGAACAAAGCAAAATCCATTTTATACCTGCATGGGAGCAATGTCCATCTAGACTTGTCAACGGTATTCTGATCATAGCTTCTTTGTTCCTTGTCCAATTTGAGTGATTCCAAATCCAAATGAAAATAAATCATAGGTATATTTCCATCAGAAACAGGTTTTTAAAATTCTATATGATGATGTTCCAAATCACTCAGTAACAGCCTGCATGACAAGGTGTTTTTTTCGAATTCTGGACTAGACCAACAGTCACGGTTTTAGGCTTAACTTTTTCGTTTGATAACGGATTGATGTGATTCAAATTGGAGATGAAAGTAGATTCATGTAGGTATCTACATTAGAAATATGTTTTGAATCCAATAAGAATTGATGGGTCAAATAATCCAATGAACAGTCTAGAAAATAGAGTTTTAGGAATGCAGATTTGTGATAGGCAGTCGGTATTTTGGTCATAAAATTTGAATACGATATCGGAATGGAGTGATTCAAATTGAGTTGTAAACTAGATTCATAGGGTAATATACCAATGAAATATATTTGCAAAATATGTCCAATAAGGTATCCAAAAATTGACTGTCCCAGCTCTGTTCCTAAGCTGCCAGCTTGACACCCTGTTAGTATTTTGGCCATAAAATTTTTGTTTGACACCCAATCATAAAAATTAAAATTGTTTTGGAAACTAGATTCAAAGGGATATTTGATATGTAAACAGGTTTTAAAAATAATTCCATTTGGTCTCCCAAAAATGTACTGTCCCGACTGTGTTCTAGTAAAATTTTCAAGCCAAAAATGTCACCAAAAATTTAATAAATGAAATTTGACCCCCAAAAAGTGATCAGAATAGGTGTGAATGTTTTTAATGATGTAAATTTAAATATAACATACATCCATACCAAAAATTTCAAGCATTGAGCACCTAGATTGACTTACACTGTCTGTTGCAGCTGCAGCTGCAACTCCTAAAAAAATGACATAATGTTGAAATAAAGCATGTGTATTTTTATGGAAAATAAAAACTAAATACACATCATGATATGCAATACACACATATCTCAAACTCATAAATTTTTACCTGTAGCACAGTCACAGCTGGGTGTTGCAACTCACGGTCACAGCCAGTGTTGCAGCTTAGTGTTGCAGCTGAGAGTAATTAGTCACAGTTAGGTGTTGCATCTCATTGTCACAACTGGGTGTTGCAGCTAACAAATTCATGCCAAATTTCAAGCTTGAAGGGTTCCATAATCATTGACTCATTTTCCCGTGGATCCTTCATTCGCCTTCCTAATTACTATAATTTTGTTTTCATGATATTTTTATTTTTATTTGTAACAAATAGAGACAAATTGAAATTGGGAAATTGATGACAAAAAAAAATGACTTAGGCATTTTGTTCAAATAGTCAACAATTCCAAAGAATTCATGAAAACATCTCATACCCATTCCTTATCTTTCTACTTTCTGATCTTCCAGATCACAACAAGGCGCAAGAAGAGAGCATACTTATTCAAAAATAAAAAAACTTAAAAAAACAAAAGCATGGTTTTATCATGTTATTCTACCCTACCCTATTCTACTTGGAAAAAAAAATCGTTCAAGTGTATGCATATTTCCAATGAAGCCATTTCTGAAGAAGTGACTCAAGTATGCTCATACTCCCAATAGAAAAATATAACTTTATGAATGCTAGGATATGAGAGATCAAATTCCCTTGAAATGATGGTGCCAAGAATTGGTGAAGCATGGAATGATGCTGCAGACCGATGACAGATTGAAACCAAGCTTCAATATAGTCTGTGTTCCCTTGATTGCTCATGGATGTTACACCATGAAGATCCTTATTAAACTGATCTTCCTCAATGCATAAGAGTTTCGGATCTAATGATGTGAATGATGATTTTGGTTCCAATGGATGTTCTCCATCAAATATTACATGTGTATTGTTGATCTTGTCTGCTTGGTTATGAGGACTAGAAGAAACTCCATCTGCAAATCTTGGATCTAAAACATGTTCAGGCCTCGTATGGACTTGCTGCAACAATGCACAGCCTTTTTGCAGTGGTGTAGGTGAGGTAGAATAAGAGGGAAATGTAGGAACATTTTGCAGTTCAGCACTGTAAGCATACTGTACTGCTTTATTATGGTTAGGGTGGAGGGTGGATTGGAAAGGAAATTGTGTTGGGTACCAAGGAGTTTGATGAGAAAATAGATGTGGCTGATGTAGATGATTGAGTTGTGAGGTTGATATTGAAGGACCAAGTTGTGTTTCAACATGAGGGAGAGTGGCCATGTGATCATAAGATAGGCCATTCCAACCTTGTGGATAAGGTAGGTAAGAGCTAAATTGGGGTTGCAACAACTTCCATGGTGGAAGAGTATTCAATGATTGAGTATGAGGGTAAGGAAATAGAGGGATAGAATTTTGAACCATAGATGTAGGCCATGGTTGACATGACTATTGTAATGAGTTGGCTGCAGCTCCCAAATCTCTATGATATGTTTCTTTCATCTTTGGTAAGGAGAGACAATGATCTGTGGAATGATTCAAGTCACATATACCACAACTTTCAAGACTATCCAAAGGGAACTCCCCTACTTCTCTTATTTCCTCCTGCTTTTCCTTATCCTGAAAATAACCGATTGTGAATCAGCTTTAGAAATTTTAAATAAATTGTTGATTTTAGCTCGTAAAACTCTTGTTTTTGCAGCATATTTCAAAAATAAAGATAAAAGTTCCTTAGAATTCTTACCAGTCTTGAAGTTTCCTCTTGAATACCTTCTACATAACTCACAAATATCATCATATGCTAACTGAAATACATTACCTGTTCCCATCAGATTCAATATTTCTAAACATTCAGCTTGGCTTCCCTTGAGTAGAAGTGTTTTTAAGATTTCCTTCCCCAGTTTCCTCTGTTTGGATCTTTGGAGGTTATATTGAAATCGTTCTATGTATTCCTCTAGACTCTCTTCTTCTCCTTATGTCATTTCAAAAATGTCTTCATTGACCCTGCAATAATCTTGGTACCTTTTCAAGAACACATGTTTCATGTCTTCCCAAGTTTGTATACAATTCCCACTGAGGTTCATGAACCATCAGAGGGCTGTTCCTTTTAGAGTAAGGGGAAACACATTCAACTTTTGATCATTAGAACAATAACCATATCCTCTACAAAGTACTTCAAATTGAAATAAAAATACATCAGGGTCTTCATTTTCCAAACCGTGTAAATGAGGATGTTTATGCACAAAACCCATCTGCCCACAAATCGAGACGCGAATCAAGGTGTTCTTATGTGGCATGCATTTTCGGTTAAGGCTGTAACAGCTGGCTATGAGCATTCTGTATGTGACAAATCACTCCAAAAACCATCATTAGTAAAATTATGCATAATAGTCTTTAATTCATCAAAGATAAAGGAAAATAATCATTATTAACCACTTAAAACATCAATGGAAGTAGCATGTTGTTTTGCACGCAGCTACAACAAATGGATGGAAAATGGAATGATAAATGGGTAATAATGGTAAGAAAATGGATGAAAGATATGTCGATAAGTGATGGAAAATGGACAATTCCAGGGCTCAACAAATACATTTCGAAGTTACAATTACATCCACACTCCCTCTTAACTAGGAAGGTATTCTCTCGACACAATTTGTCAGCGCACATCTTCTTCTCTGTATCATTTGGATCATCATTGAGTCCTCGTCATCTTCAAGTCATATTCTTCTGGATCTGGATCATCATCACTAGATCTGGATCATCGCTGGATCTGGATCATCATCACTGGATCTAGATCATCACTGGATCTGGATCATCTCTAGTTCTGGAACATCTTTGTTGGATCATCATCACAGGTGCTATCTATTGTTCTTCTTTTTATAGGAATTTCTACAGAGCCAACCCTTTTTCATGCTGGTTGTAGGCCTAACCTCCATGTAGGTCTTTTCCAACACTTATATCTGAACCTAAGTCAGAATGGCCTGCCCAGCACTTGGATCTGACCATGAGAGGAACACATCCAACACCATGTCAGAAAGGCACACCCAGCACTCACATCTGACCATGAGAGGAACCAATCCACTCATCTATGTCAGAAAGGCCCAGCATTCACATCTGACCATGAGAGGAACCAATCCAGTCATTTATGTCAGAAAGGCCCAACACTTACATTCAACCATGTGAGGAACCAATCCTACCTACATGTCGAAAGGGCTCTGCACTTACATCTGACCATGCGAGGAACCAATCCAACATGTCAGAAGGGCTCTGAACTTATATCTGATCATGTAGGAACCAATCCTACAGTCACATCAGAATGGCTCTGCACTTATATCTGATAACGTAGGAACCAATCCTACAGTCACATCAGAATGGATCAACGCTCATATCTGACATGCGAGGAACCAATCCTCTCATCATGACAGAATGGCTCAACCCTTACATCTGACCATGGAAGGAACCAATCCTCTCACCATGTCAGAATGGCTCATGGACTCATCACTTCCCTTTGGAGGGAACCTCAATTTGGAGAACACCAAGCTTCTCCCTGAAGTACTCAAACTTCACTCTGTCTAATGGCTTTATCAACACATCAGCTATCTGTTCATCCGTTGCAAGATACTGGAGCTTCACTGCTCCTTTCTGCACCATATCCATGATATAGTGATACTTGATCTCGATATGCTTCAACTTGTCATGGAACACCGAGTTCTATGACAACTTCACACAACTTTGGTTGTTACAATATATACAAGTAGCATCAAACTGGAGATCAAATAAATCAGACAATAGCTTCCTCAACCATACTACCTCACAACTAGCTGAACAAGCTGTGACATACTCTGCTTCAACTGTACTTAGTGCCACATAGGATTGCTTCCTGCTAAACCAAGAGATCACACCTGATCCCATACTGAAGCAACACCCTGAAGTGCTCTTCCTATTGATGGCATTGCCTGCCCAATCTGAATCAACATAACCTTCCAGGCAGGGATGATTTTAAGGAACCATACTTATTTAAAAGTGTATAAATGTTGGTGAATCTTACCAATTCTTAAAACACCAACTATAAAATGTTTGGCGATATTTTTCAAAAAATATTTTAATTTCCAAGGATTTTATATCATTTATATAATAAATTGGCGATTTTTAGTGTGAAAAAATTTTACCCCATCAAAATTGGGTGAAACAGAGCTTCAGAAATTGCAAAATGGCGAATCTTTTTTTGGATAAAACCCCCTAAAAATAGCCCATGGGCTGAATTTCGCCCCTAAAATTATCCCTACTTCCAGGTTAATCTTCTGATTCGCCTCATACTTGAGCCCATAATCAACTATACCCCTCAGGTACCTCAAAATATGCTTTGCAGCAATCAAGTGAACATGTCTCGGATCTGTCAGGAACTGGCTCAAGGTGTTCAAAGCAAAGACAATATCTGGTCTCATGTTCATCAGTTACATCAAGGACCCAATCATCCGACGATACATCGTAGCATCAACTGCTTCTGATGAATTAGGTTCGATGCCATAGGTGTGGTCATGGCCTTGTAGTCCATCATCCTAAACCTCTTTAGGATCTCTACTTTATACTTCCCTTGTCCAAGGGAGATTCCATCTGCATTTTGCCACACCTCCATGCCTAGAAAATAGTGCATCATACCTAAGTCCTTCATTTCGAACTCGGCAGCAAGCTTCCTCTTCGTATCAGCAATCAACCCATCCATACCTATTACAAACAGATCATCTACATACAGTAGGAGTATCACTGGGTTACCATATTCAACCTTGTAGTAAAGGTTGGAATCTGCTTTACTTTTGGTAAAGCCCAAACTGGATAGAAAGCCATCAATTCTTCCGTACCATGTCCCGGGTTCCTATTTCAAACCCTATAGGGATTTCTTCAATATACACACATGAGACTCCCTGTCATGTGTCTCAAAACTAAGTGGCTGCTCCACATACACTTCCTCTTCCACTACACCATTCAAGAAAGCAGTCTTGACATCCATTTTGTGTATCCTCCATTTCATCACTGCAGCCAGAGCAAGTAATAATCTAATGGAAGTGTATCTAGGTACAGGGGAAAAAGTTTCTTCATAATCTATTCCTTCTTTCTGTGAGAAGCCACGAGCCATGAATCTTGCTTTATATTTCTCTATGATGCAATCTGCAGCATGCTTGATCTTGTAGATCCATTTGGAAGTTACAACAGACTTCCCTTCTGGTCTTGGGACACCATCCCAAACATCATTCTTCATGATCGATTGACACTCTTCAATCATAGCATCCTTCCATTCTTTATTTTCTGTCGCTTCTTCATAGTTGGAAGGTTCTTTATCGATGAAGTCACATAATAAAGCTACATACCCAGAGCAGGACCTGGTCCTCTTTCTTTCTCTATGATTCTCTTTTGGATCCCCATATCTTTCTACACCTTGGATAGCTTCTCGTACCCAAGCAGGTTTCCTCTTGTGAGAATTCTTCTCCTGAGGTGTTTCTTCATGTTCTTCTAATTCTCGATCTTCTTCTTGAATTTCTTCGTTCATGGTTGTGTCATGAATTCTGGGTGCTTCTGTTTCTTCAGGATCTTCAGCAGGTCTCTTTCTAGATTTGTTGTAAGCTGAGTCTTCATCAAATGTTATGTCCCTGTTGATGTCGATCTTCTTGAATCCTGGGAAGTATATTTTGTAAGCCTTCGAGCTTTCAAAGTATCCCACAAATATACCCTTCTTTCCTGAAGGATCTAACTTTGTCCTCTTTTCTTTTGGAATATGTATGTACACTAGACAGCCGAATATTCTGAGATGGTTGACTTCTAGTTTCTTGTCGAAAAATACTTCTTCATGTGTCTTGTTCTCAAGTACTCTGTGTGGAGTACGGTTCTGTACATACATTGTTGTTCTGGCAGCTTCTGCCCATAGATGCATGGGAAGATCTTGATCATGAAGCATTTCTCTTGCAGCTTCCATGATCATTCTATTCTTCCTTTCTACAACCCCATTCTATTGTGGATTATATGGAGTGGATAACTCCCTCTTAATCCCTAAATATTTGCATAACTCTTTGAATTCATTTGATGTGAATTCTCCACCATTATTTGATTGAAAGGTATTGATCTTGTTTTCAGTGTGGTTCTCGATCAAGGCTTTGAATTCCTTGAATTTGCTGAATAGTTCATCTTTGTTCTTCATAAAGTATATCCATGTCTTCCTAGAAAAATCATCAACAAAAGAAACATAGTATACATACTCGCTTAAAGAACTGGATGACATTGGACCGCATACATCGGAGTGAATGATTTCCAAGATTCCTTTTGCTTTGCTTTCGCTACTTGAAAATGTCTTCTTTGTGTTCTTTCCTTTCGCACATCCTTTGCAGACTCCTTTATGTTTTGCCTGAATTTCTGGAAGACCTTCAACAACTTTGCTTGCAAGTGGTAGTGATCTGTAATGCACATGTGCAAGCCTTCTATGCCAAAGTTCATTTGTCTCTACTGTGTCATGCACCAAAGCTTATTCTGGATGGCCCTTCAATTTGTATAATCCTCCTTCTTGTTCTCCAATGACTATTGCATCATCAATAGTTTTTCCTCTTGGCCACATCGGGACTTGGCCATCTACAAATGCAACCCTCATGCCTTTTGCATCTAGTGTCGATATGGAGAGAAGATTCTTCTTTAGTCTTGGTACAAACAAGACATCCTTCATTTTCATAGACTTTCCAGATTCTAGCTTATAGGAGGATTCACCACTAACTTTTATGGGATATTGGTAGTCATCCCCAAGTTTCACCTTATGGGGTGAATTATGTTTGGATAGTTTCTTAAAGTATTCCTTGAATCCTGTCATGTGTTTGGAAGCCCCACTGTCAATAAGCCAATCTTTTCTTCCATGTGTGATAGTTCCCATGAGAGTGGAGATCAAAACATATTCTTCATCACTTAAAGAGTCTTCACTTTCTTGTTTTACTCTCTTTCTGGGAGGATCATCATCCTCAGCAGTGTGAGCATGATGTCTTATTTTGGAGTTCTTCTTCTTCTTCTTAAATCCATTATTATTCATGGGACAATTTCTAGCAAAGCGTCCTCTTTCATCACATGTATAGCATCTAAGTTTGGATGGATCCTTCTTCACAAAATTATCTTTATGATGAGAATGCTTACCTTGGTGATGATGATTTTTCCTTCTACCTTTCTTGGAGTGTACTGTGAGAGCTTGATCTTCATTTTCCATCTTTTCTTCTCGAGCTACCATTCGAGCTTCTTCTTGTGAGCATTCTTCCCACAGTCTACTGAACTTGATTAACTTCTTTCTAGCATAGATTCCTTGGATGAAAGAATCCCATGATCTAGGGAGACCATTCAAGGTTTTCATCACAATTTCTGCATTCTCCACTTCTTCATCTACTGCTTCAAGTTTTTCTTTGATCTGGGAGACCCTTGTAAAGTATGATTGTATGGTCTCCTCATTCTGGATCTTTACATTCTTCAACTGGTTCCTCATAGTCATCTTCTGGTTTATGTTATTCCCTTCAAATAGTTTGGTTAGGGCATCAAACATGGCTTTAGGTGTCTTTAGGGAGGACACCTGTGGTATAAGGTGATCCTTGATTGAATCAACAATAATCCTCTTAGCCATAACCAAATTCTTCTTGTGTAAGGCCTTAGCCTCATCTTCCTCTGGAACTGGAACCTCCTCATTGATGTAGGAGTCCAACTCATTTACTTCCAGGACCAGGGAGATCCTATACTTCTAGGCTCAAAAGTTATCAGCTCCCTCAAGATTTTCATCAAGCTTGTAATGATGAGACATCTTAACTGAGAACCTCAAATGGAAATAAAAAATATTTATATCTTACAAGGTCAAGATGTCAGATCTGGATCTGAAGCTGAATTTCTGCAATGCTGGTTCAAGAGCAGATTAGGGTTTGAATTTCCTGGAGTTCTGTCCAGCCAAATGCTTTGATCTTGATCTATAAACTTTGATTTTGAGGAGGAGATCAATCCAGGCCTGGGCTCACTCAAAATTCTACTTCTGTGGAAATCGCTAATTTTCGGCAGTAGTGTCGGGTCGAAAACTGAAAATGCTCAAAATCAGATTTTGTTTCGATAGAAAGATGCGCCCTAGGGAGGAGAGTCAGCCCAACCTTCTTTTGCTGAAAATATGTGGAGAGAGATCCAAAAAGTAGGAATCCCTAGTTTCTGCAGCTGCATAGTGTCTTCTTCTCAGGTTAGCTCTGATACCATGTTAGATTTTTAACATTTAAGCTAGCATTATATTAGGATCTTTAACTAAGAGAATACCAAGCACAACAATCAAACACAAGAGACAATGAACACAGTGTTTTTCCTTGGGGAAACCATAAATGGAGAAAACCCTGCAACTTCCTTAGAGATAGAATCAGCACCAAAGTAAAACCCCAAAACAGTAAGATGATCTCCCGACAATAGTAGCCTCTTTCTTTCTAGCCCCAACAACTTCTTCTTCCTCAGCTATGTGCTACAACTGAGTGTGAGTGAGTGTGTGATAAATAGATAGGCTCACTCTCTATTTATACTAATTCCTGACTTGACAATAAATCACTAGGGCTGACTTCACTAGGAGAGTCTAACAACCCTAGGGCCCCACAACTGCGAGGACTTTAACCCTTGAACAATAGGAGGGTTACCCACAATGACTTGACATGACTTGTTTACATTATAGAAACTCTTGATCGGAACATCGGGGCATGGCATGACTCAATTACATTACAAACACTTCCTGGAGTAAACATCGGGGTACAATACATAAGATATACAAGTGAATACATTCCGAAGTTACGATTACATCAACAACGTGTTCATACATTTTTTGGGATATTTTTATGCATATGTGGTGTGATACATCCTATGATGCCATGAAATAGTTAGAATGTGGTTCTTGAAATTTATAATGGTATTTCATGATGTGATATGATAGTATGTGGTAGTTATCATGCAGTTCTTTGTTATTTATGATATGATGTTTCTTATAGTGAAATGTGGTAGTTAGCACAGGGTTCTTTGTTATTAATAATGATATGATAATTAATGCTTTGATTTTATGTTGTGAGGGGGAGCATAAAAGAAAATCCACCCATAAGTCTAGAGGGTTAGTTCATTCAATGATGTCATTGGATCCCATACCTATGAAGGATAAATCTATACAAGGTACACCTTATAGGTTGAGGACAAACTCAATGAACAAGCATACACCCATGGTTCTTTTACCTCTTGTGACGATTGAGGTACTCTAATACCCCATTTTTACCCTTGTAATATATTAAATCAAATTACGTAAGATGATGTAAATATGCTAGTAAAGATTCCTAGTATGGAGTACAAGTCCAAGGCTCAACTAGTGAATATCTAGGTATGTATGATGTGGATATCCATAATGGACTACGTGGTTGGATTTTCATGATGAATTAAAGTTTAGGTATATATTATGTTGGAAATTGAGAAAATGGTCCAATATGGTTGTGTAAGGACAAATAGAGGGGTTATGTTTCCACTAGAGGGTGAGAGGAAAGGGGGCCTATTGGAGAGTAATTACTCTTTTTCCAAGTGTCATCCTTAAAACTCATCCATTTTAGGTAATGTGATTTAAATTAGCCATTTAATTTATTTGGGTTATTAAATCCAATCATGGAATGAATGTGTGATGTTGGGGGGAAAGTAGTCTAATGAAGTTATGGAAGCATGGGATCAAGATACTTCTTATGACAATTGTAAGAGTCCATTCTGTGGTCAAAAGTATTTTCAGTTGTTTTTTCACTAATCCTATCATCTCCATTGGAGTCTATCACTCATTTTTCTCCAAGAAAAGTTCATACACTACATATGTTTTGGGATGTTCTTCTCACCATTTCTAATTATTTTGGGATTTTGTTCTCTCCATTTCCAATTATCATACTATGAAATTAGCAATGTGATGGGAAAAATGGTAGACATATATTGAAAGATTATAGTTGTAAGTGAGCATCGATATTGGGAAATATATGAAACATTCACCTATTGAACATTTGTTACTCCTTGGATGATTGGGAAGCAATGAATTGATTTTACCGGAGATTCTTTGAAAGATTACAACATGTTGGGATCTTTATACACACACTGAAGAGAATTGTAAGGGTTGGGTACTATGAGGGACTACTAAGAACATAAAGAATAGAACTGCCTTTTGTTGTGTGGAGTAGTGGAAGAGAGTCCATGGTTGGGATGGTTGAATGAGATGTGTGTAGTGATCTGTGGTGAGTAGATTGGATAAGCTTGAGATAAAATATGTTGGGATAAGAGAGAGGGAATCTTATAGATGTTTCCTTCACCTATGTGACCTCATAGACCAATTCAGGGGTGTTATCTATAGTGAAACCTATAATTGGGTGATAAATTTATCTCACATAATCAAGCAATATGAAAAATTATAATTTCTTCCTATTATGAATTTGATTTTTTATGCATGTTGTCTATGTGAATATAGTTTTCAATTCCATTCTAATTTATATTTATGCACTTGCACATGAACTTCATAAATTATGGTACTCATACTCGACTTAAATTAGTTGTGATTTTGAATACTAGCCTCTATGGGGTGAAATGTTGTAAGATAGAATGATTAACTACCCATAATGTGGTTGAAATGAAGGATGGGGATGGATGTGGAAGTTGTATAGTGGTATCAAATCTCTTTGCTAGTATTAGGGTTGTGTGGACCAAAGTTTATGTTTATAGGAACAAATCAAAGGTTACATACAAAGTGTTTGGAAAAACTCCTTGTAGAAATCCATGGTTCCATTTATAATATAGTGTTTAACAGAGCCACAAACTAGATATTGTGGTTATAAACATGAATTACATATTATTAAGAGAAAAAATGGGTATAAACCTCCAAAATCAGTAAAAATACTAGTTTTGTTAATTAACAAGAGTTAAAAGTACCAAGATGAGGGGTCACAATATGTATGGGAACTAATATGATTGAATGATTGAGAATTAATCTTCTGAAAATTTCAATGATATGAAATGACCAACTGTTTAATGGTTGGAGTCATGCTAAAATCAGAACCTCTCATGCAAAGGTAAGTGCTATAGTCTTAACAAAGGGACCCTCGCTATGAATGACTTAAATTATATTGAGTGGATCAGATCAATATACCCCAGTTGTTCACACAAAGGAACATAATGAAGACAAAAGGATGGGTCACACCATGAACAATTTAGATTTGATTGAGTGTATTGGATTAGTTGATCTTAATCATTTGTGCAAAACAAGATGACAGTGAATTAACATGGGGAACTTCACTGTGAATGAATAAAATTATATCATGCAAGTCATGTTATTTGATTCTATATGTTTTTGTTAAAAGAAGTGATTAGGACTTAGGACCATATGCATTTCCACAGACAACTTAGATTTCATTGGGCATGTTATATATTTATATCTTGGTCATTCATGCAAAAGGACATGCTCAAATTATAATAAAATGAATTATCTTATGAAAAATCATGATCTTGTCACATCACTCAAATTAATGGCTCAAGATTGCTCACATGATTCCCTTCAACTAGTGTTAACAATTACAATGTGGCAATCTTAGAGGGCATGGTTCTATGGACAATAGGGGCATAAGAAATAAGTAATGGAAAAATTAGAGGATTCCATACAGGGTCCAAGTGGGCATGGTGACACATCATCACCTACCATGTTGGCTAAGCACCATGTAAGAAGACCAAAAAATAAAAAAATTGGATCCATTTTCTTGTTTTGAACATAACAGGAGAACCTTTTATCATATTTCAAAAAAAAATCAGGGACAAGTATGTTGTGTTAAGGAGTTGAAATATTCCAGTGAGGGTGGGTGTTTGATTCAACTCAGAAAATGAGGATTAATTGCTTTTGAGGAACCTAATTAGAAACCCAACCAAAAGGCCTTTTGGTGATGAAATTAAATAGTGCATTCAATGGCCAAGAATGATGAAACCCAATGGATAATTTAACATAATTCTCAAGCATTTGGAATTGGGATACAAAAGAATACCAACATTTTTTATTCTGAGACACTTTTTGGAGATTTTGAAAATCTCGTAGGAGAGAAAAGCGACCCAAGAAATTAAAAATGAAATTTTTTATCTACTCAACATTTTACCTCCTCAACATATAAAAAATTGACTAGCGCATCATATCATTAATTTTAAAGTTGTTAAGTACTCACTATCATGAGTATTTTCAATTCCAAATACACAGATAATTTTTGGTTTTTCTTATATTTTCTTCTATAAGTACCTAAAGTTGGTCAGTGAGATTAAGAACACCTACATGAAAAGTGTAGAATTGGTAATTTTGGAGGGTTGTAACTTTTATCTCTAAAATTAGAACTAAGCATAGTCATAGTTAATAGAAAGGTAATGAAAGGGAGAATACGATAGAAAGCTCAATTTTTTAAAACATTTTTTTGGTTGTTTCATGAAGCACACATAGAAGAGCATTTGGACTTTCTTGGGTAATACAATACCAATATGGGTGATCTCCAAAGTGTCATAAACTTTGAGGAAAATATTTATAGGATGATATAAGAGAATATCATATGTGAAATTGAGTATGTATGACTGTAACTACTTCATAATGGTGCTTGTATGATGGTGTAGATGCATTTTTGAATGGGTAAGATCATACTAACATTTCTTGTAACCTAGAAATGTGTAAGATCAAACCAGAGATGACTAGTGATTGGTAACATGACAATACTATGGATGAACATGGATATTCAAGTGAGCATATTATGGTAATGTTTGTAAATAGGTGTAAAAATATCTTGAATGAATAAGATTATATTCTTACATAATGTCTTTTACAAACAATCATGATGAAAGAAGGAACTTAGAATGCTTAATGGTTCCTTAGCCATAATGCATGCAATCCATTTATTATATTTATAATGCTAAATATGGATTATAGATTTGGTTCGTGAAATCCATTATTTAGAGTAATTGGTTATCATATATAGTTACTAAGGAAACAATGCCAACTAATGGGAATATGGAACATGTTAGCAAATAAAGAACATGTAGCTCATATGGGTGATGGGTAAATCATCATTGTGGAAAAGTGTATGCATGTTTGGAAGAGATGTAAGTTATTAAGCAACAATTTATGTTTAAATAATGGGAATAGGTGATGAAATTCAATTCACATAGAATTCACTTGTGGTGTAATGAGACATCCTAGTATGTGGAACTATTCGACACATAATCCTTTGGGATTGTGTTCAAGTAAATAAGAACAACCATAAAATAGGAAGAGTATTTCATTGTGAAAAACCAACCATCATTTGCATTGTATAAATAAATACATTCTACCATGAATAAAATACATATGAGAGTTATTTACAATTAATGGTGTCAGAGCCAGGTTTCCATTTCTCCTTTGACATTCTATTCTCTCTGCTATTTGTGTGATTATGCTATGTATGTTTTTCCTAAACTTTGCATGGTATGGTATTCCTGCCATTTCTTCTTTCTCATATTGGTTTTCTCTATGGTGATCAATATCTAGCCTATGATAGAGCCTTTCAGGATACCCGCATGGGGTCTTACCCCATACACCATACACCATACACCATACACAATACACCATGCCCCAATGAGCATGTGAACTTGGCGCCCATGCATCATACCCCATCAGGCATGCCAACTTGGAGCCCATGCACCATAACCCATTGGGCATGCCAACTTGGACTCCATGTACCATACCCCATCGGGGAGCATCCATGCCAGATGAGTCATGCACCATACCCATCATGGTGAAAATTCGTTAAGTTGTCGACCTGGGGGTTGGCTCCCACTTGTGGCACACTTCTTCATTTCGTCACGCGATGGGTCCCACTTTTGTTCTCCCATTCTATTTTGTGCGTAGTGATCCCTTCCCATGCATGTCCCATATCCAATATGGCTATCAAC
>LPNX010426855.1:131644-148891 GCA_001517045.1 Pseudotsuga menziesii | reverse complement strand
GATATAGACACTGATGCCCCAACCATTCAAAGATCCATAAATCCCACAATAGACGAAAACCATGATAAGAAAGAGAATAATGAAACCGTATGTTGCTTATTCAAAGTGTGATTACAAATTATTAGAGATGGATATTTAGCTTCATCAAAACATGAGTTTACAGCTAGACATGAGTGTAGTCATATTTCTTTGCAGGGACAATTCTACAACCTAATCTAAAATTTGTTACAGGGAGGGTGAATCCAGTTGATAGAATATATGCAATAATGGACATTTTCCTAAAATTTCTACACTTTTTCCAAGAAAACAAAGAGAGGGAAGGTAGGGGATTACCTCTTTCAGTGTGCCATTTGGTGAAGATCCTTTTTCTCTAGCCTCCCTGACCTTTAGGCCTCCATTATCAACAGTTATCTAGTTCCTTACCTCTAGCTCTTAAAAACTTCGAAGAAAGCATGAAATCTATCTACTAAATGTTGCAAAAATACATGAAACAAACATCGATTGAAACAAAATATTTAGAGGAAATTTGAATTGCATCATATTAAATTGGGAGGAAAGTGATTACAACCCAATAATGGGTGAATCCCTTTCCCCCTTGCTCCAAAATATCCCTCTCCATCAATGCCAATGATCAAAGAAACTATGATGTGCAAGAAAGGTTCTATTTATCTTCTCATTCCTATAGCATGCCTTTTCTCTCTCATTTGTCCTCCTTGACTAGAAGGACCCTAAAAATATTGGTTATTCCCAAGGGTTTTCCCATTCCATTGCGGGATGACATTGAAAGGTGAATTACCTCCTCGTGGATGTGGACTCCAACAAGGTTGATAGTTTCCTGGGATTTGACCATTCCAAGGATTTTGTCCTTGTAGTTGAGAATTATTCCAATGTGGATTTCCCCCCTGTGGAGGAAGGTTCCCGGAAGATTGGTTACTTTCGAAACCCATACCACTCGAGTTTAAGACAGGATTCATAGGTGGAATGCCCCCTGGCATAGTGGTCATTAGAGATATAGGGTTAACCCTTGACATTGTGCTAGGATTAGTAGGAGGATAACCTCCTGGGACATTTCACTCATTTGTGTATGATTTCTCCAATTAGTTTTCATGTTCCAAGGTCCATTTACGCCACTAGGAATATTACCATTCTAAAGTGTGGGGTTTCCTCTAGAAGTGGAACCTTGACAAGGATTAGTTTGACTAAAAGGATTCAAATTTAACCCTTTTAAGTTTTGATCTTTATTAACCCCACCATATGGGAAACCCATATTTGGTTATGCACACCCTGCAGTAGGGATACCTGTATATGAAGTGGATGTACTTCTAGGATTAGAACTTGGAACTGTACAACCTAACGCAGAAGTGTCGGTTGAACTTATGTTAATAGCATGAATACTAACTGTTGGGATTGCCATTGGGGTTGAATTGGAGGTATTACCTCCTCCAGTCACCATTTGAGGTTGTGTTGGTGTGGTTCCTGGAGCTCCTGTCGAGGCCACATGATTGAATGTAGGATTTTACATATTATTCAAATATGTGAAAAGAAGATTGAGTCTAGACGAAGATTCATTTACCGCAAGTATCACTGGTTTTGAAAGACTCAAAGATGGATTAGCTAGATTACCTGTATGGTTTTCTATAGTTTCAATATCAACTGGAGCAAGATTATCAACTTTTTTTGTAAAATTTTCAGTATTGGGTTGATTTTGATCATCTCTATTATTGTGAATTGAAATTAAAAATGGGTTGGTTTTACACTCTTTATGTATTCATTTTTGTGTTTTATCGATGCCTTCAAGCTCTAGTGACTCACCTCGATCACCGTATTTGGAAGATCAGGAGAGAAGCCACTTTGACTTTTCAGTTTTTAGAATTGAAAAATATATATGAAACATGTAATCAATCAATTCTAGAGGTAACATAGACACCAAACAAAAAAAAAAGTGTCCACACCACTGGAAAAAAATCTCTAAGAAATAAACAAGCAAGATTCTTCCCCAAAAAATCGAGGTTTAGTGGAAAGTTGAATTTTTAGAGGGCCTTCCAAAACTAGTATCCCTTGAGGGACATTAAGCGTCAAGAATTACTAAATGGTGAAGGTACAAGAAACAGTTACACTGTTCTTCAATCACCAGGGGTGCAAGTTTTAGCTCTTGGCTATTCACCCTCCTAAGGAGCTGAAACAACCTTGTGTCTGTCTCAGGAATTACAAGTGTCCCCCACTCACAACCGCTTGTGTGATGCCCTCAAAAAATAAACTATGGTTACCACTTTACAATTGGTGACCGGGTAGAATAGTCGTCAGTACAAGATAACTCACATAGACTAGCTATCTCAGAAAAGTGATGTCACCCTGACGACTTGTCACTTAAATGAGACATTGTAATGTACTCATATCCCACCGAATAAGCAAGAGGTCAGGTACCGCCCTTACTAATTCAGATTGACCTCGTGCTTGACGCTTGTGTTAGAAGCGCTTTCCTAGCTAGCACCTCTTGCTACTAATGGACTTATCTTTCTTTAATCAATGCTAGTTTCAAAGTTTCATGTCTTTGGAGTGTTAAATCACAATATTAACCCAAATACATATCCTAATCTTGTTGGTCATATCAAAAGATAAAATCTTGGTTGTTTTTAGAGTAAGCATTGATTTTTAAAGGTAATTCGATTAGTTTCGATGAGTGGTGGTGAAACTAATGATGTTGCGACTTACGCTATTGAACCAAACCAATGCACATATGATTTTAATCCTAACTTTTCATTTGATGAGCTATTTATACTAAAATAAGGTTAATATTTTTTTCAAAGAGCCTTTCACACATGCATGTATTTCCTTTTTCCACAAAAACAAATATCCCTAACTCAATAAGAATTTTCAATGAAACAGGGTGATGCAAAATTTTTGGTGATGTTCACTATTACATTTGAGGCCCACTTTCTCGTTCATAGGATCGTTTGAAAGCACAAGCTAAGAGGATACTTGTGGTATTTGAAATGTCTCTTAGTTAGGATTTCAAATTGTGTGGCAAGTTAGCAAGTTTATTTGACTTCCAAATTTGGGGCCTAAAGGTTCATTCATTGAAATAATGTGTCATGTCTTTCAATTTTCCAACATTTTACTTATGAAAGTATGAGATCAAAATGAGACAAAATTTCGTATGTTCAATGACGAAATAACGAACCTAAATGATAATCATTTTACAAACTTTCAGATCTGATCATTTTTAAAGGAAATTTGACCAATGCAAAAAAAAAATACTAGTTAAAGTGTTTTTTCTAGCTTTTCGAAAAGTTTTCCAAGCTTTCCAAATTCGAAGGAAAAAGGTCCTAAAGCCTTAAAAAAATGATCCTAGAAGATCCTAGGAAGAGTCAATCAGTGTTTTGAAAGTCAATTAAGGTTATCCAAGGTATGTAAAGAATTCAATTCAAATCCAAAAAACAGAGTTTTCAAAAGAATTCAAATTTCAGCCATACGCACACAAAAATTCAAAAATCCTTCCACAAATATTTAAAATTTGATAAAGGAGATGTAAGTACTATATGAAAACTAAGTTGTGATATTCATAAGACATCTACAGGAGAAAAAACTAACCACAATGGCCCAAAATTGTAGATGTAAAAATAAAAAATCAAGAACCATGAATTTTTCAAAAAACATGCAAAATTTCAAAATCCTTCAGAAAAGACCTTAAATATTGCTAAAAGGGAGGTAAATGCTATGGAAAACCTAATTTATCAAACTCCTAAGACACCTACAACAGAAAAATCAACCAAATTGACCCAACAATGCAGATTTGAACCTCAAAAATTTCAAGAACCATGACTTTTCCTCACTATGGGTCAAAAAGGGAGTTACTGGGGGTGGTAATGCTCTGTCTACACTAGATAAGGGCGTTACCAGGCTCAGAAATGCTCTATCTACACTAGAAAAAAGTGTTACTAGGCTTAGGAAAAAAAACACACTAGATTTGAACCAAAATCCTCAAAAAATGCAAAGTTAAAGGTGGGATCATGCCGGTTTTGACCTCTAGATCTGATCTAAAACTTGAGAAGACAAAAAATAAGCATGCATCAAAGGATTTGAAATGAAATACACACCCAAATAATGGGAAATTATCAAGAAAACTTGTTTCAATATAAAATCCCCTTATGTCCCCAGTATGGTCGCCATTCTGTAGTCAGATTTATTTGTAGGGGCAATTATACAACCTAATCTAACATTTACTACAAGTAGGGTGAATACTATTGACAAAATATATGCAATAATGGAAAATTTCCTAAAATCTCTACACTTTTTCAAGGGAAAGAGAGAGAGGGAAGGGAGGGGATTACCTCTTGCAGTGTGCCATTTGGTTAAGATCCTTTTGCTCCAGCCTCCCTGGACTTTATGCCTCCATTAGAAGTAGCTAGCTAGTTCCTTACCTCAAGCTCTTACAAAAATTCAAAGAAAGAATGAAATATATCTACTAAATGTTGCAAAAATACATGAAACAAACATGGATTGAAACATAATATTTAGAGGAAATTTGAATTGCATCATATTAAATTGAGAGGAAAGTGATTACAACCCAATAATGGGTGAATCACTTTCTCCCTTGCTCCAAACTACACCTCTCCATCAATTCCAATGATCAAACAAACTATGATGTACAAGAAAGGTTCTATTTATCTTCTCATTCCTCTAGCATTCCTTTGCTCTCTAATTTGTCCTCCTTCTTCCACCTCACATGCCTTTCTTTTATAGCATTGGGATTTGTGTTTCCAATCACTCACCACGAATGTGGGTTTAATATTTTTGAAGCCTTTTTTATTCTTTCCTTAATAAAACCCACTTTCCTTAGTTTTTGGGAATTTTACTTGAATTTCCAGGTTTTTAGGACAATTATTACATATCCCATGTATTATTTCCACTCCAGGAGTTGTGGTGATTAGGTTTTGATCCTTAAGTAGTCTTGGTATTGAATTATTTTAGAGAAACCTTTGTCTTCACATATTTCTTCCTTTGCGGAAGGAGTTGTCCGATGAGAGATCAAAGCTCTCAATTTGTTCCAAATTCTGGTCTTCATGTTGCGGGTGAAAAGAAGATATGTTTTTAGACCTTCATCTTCGAGGGTATTAATTTTATTGTTAACAACAAATTTATTGTAACGTCAAAACACCAAAATCCAAGGACAACCACCATAAACCTCTAACACCAATTATGTTAGAGTTTTATCACTTAAGCTATATGACCTTAGGATCTTATCTGAGAGAATAACAAACATAGCAATCAATCACAATAGACAATGAACACAAATATTTTCCTCGGGGAAACCATAAAGGAGAAAACCCCGCAACTTCCTCAGAGATAGAATGAGCACCAAAAGTAAAAACCAAAGATACAAATATGATCTCCTGATAGTAGTTGTCTCTCTCTCTCTTGTCCCAGCTTCTTCTCTCCCTCAGTTATGCACTACAACTGAGTGTGTGTGACTGTGTTAAATAGAGAGGTTCACTCTTTATTTATATTCTTTCGTTCACTTAATATTTGACTCTGTTATGTAGACTCGAGTAATCCTAACTCAGTTATGTAGGCTAGAGTAACCACAACTAGGGTAATAATGACCTGACTTACAACAGAGGGGACTTCCTCATGAATTTTAGTAATTCTCCTAATAGGAACATTGAGGTAAAGATAAATACAAGTGATTCTCTCGATAGGAGCATCGGGGACCAATGAAATACAATATATACAAGTGAATACATTCCAAAGTTACAAATACATCAAAAATCCCTCCTAACTAGGAAGGTATTCTCTTGACAAAATTCATCAGTAAAAGTCTTCTTCTCTAGATCATCATCAAAGCTGGATCATCATTGGATCATCATCAAAGTTGGATCATCATCAAATCTGGATCATCATTGGATCATCATCAAAGCTGGATCATCACTGGATCATCATCATCACTACTTCTGCTATCTCGATAAAATGGTGCTATCTCTCAATTCTACTCGTCACAGGAATTTCTACAGAGCCAGCCCTTTTTCATGCTGGTTGTAGGAATAGCCTCTAGGCAGGTCTTCATCTTCTTTAGCACTTATATCTGACCTAGTTAGAAAGGCCTTCCCAACACTTACATCTGACCATGGGAGGAACACATCCACCACCATGTCAGAAAGGCACGCCCAACACTCACATATGACCTCATCATGTCAGAAAGGCCCAGCACTCACATCCGACCTCATCATGTCAGAAAGGATCATCAAAGCAAATTGAAACTACTATGCCAATTTTTCTTTTCTTTTTCTTGTAAAATGAAAGCTAATGGACTTTTAAACAAAGCATGAGAAACTACAAGACTTAAAAATTTTGATTTTTTTTCTTGAAAAATAGCAAAAAAAACAACCAAATGAAAGCTAATGCAAAAATTATAAATTTATTTTTGTCTTTTCTTTTCAAAAAATTTGAAAAATTATAATGCAGCTAAATGCAACTTGAGTAAATTTGAACAATATAAGCATATATCAGTCAAAGATGCAAACAGACCCTATAGTGACACACTTCACCCAAAAAGGGAAGAAATGGCACAAAACCTAGACCTGGAGGAACTATCCTATCAAAGAATAATAGATCCAAAGCGGCAAGAATGACTTACTTGGACCACAAATAATAGTACAATGCATACAGTGTTTCCAAGGACTGATCAATGACCTAAAAAAACACAAGCACTCAAACCTAAGCCAAGTAGGAGGACCTAACACCTTCACAAACAAAGAAAGTCAAACACAAAACACTCAATAAATTGAAATATATTATATATTATATCAACGGTTAATGAAATAACATATTCATAATAACAATTAGATAATTCACAAATCACAATATACAAGAGTGCACAATATTGGAAGAAGAACTTTCTTTCTTGATAAACACAGTGTGCTGAGATTACAACCCAACATCTGAGATAAGTGCTCCTATGCAAACCAAGGACACTGGGTTATGTTGCTCCAAGATATCTAAAGGAAAACCACCAGCATAACTTTTCTCTACTAAGTATGATTGATTAGCCTCAATCCATTCCCTCTATTTATACATGAGGAAAGAGAGAGGTTTCGAAGGTTGAGATGGTTGAGGAAGTTGACATAGTTATGATTAAGGGCTCAATTGTCCTTGACTAATCATGTTTATATTTTTTAACTTTAAATTAAGGCATACACGGCTATTGATATAGGCAAGTCACATATGATAGGCGCCTTTCTTTAAGGAAACTCGTGGGTTTAATGCATACGCGAGTTGCAATGCACATACTCATGTATGATACGCAAGTTTCTATGCAAATAGTCGGGTATTCAACCCTAGTGTCCAAACAAAAATATTGTCAGCTCATAAGGTGATGTTGTATCAAATGTCATGCCTATCTATAGTTTTTTGGCTACTTCAATCCAATTTTTCCTTTTTTGTTCTGACGCATTGGGTGTCAGTACACAGATGAAGAAGTGCCATTTTACATGATAACAAAGGATTAATTGGTAGATCAACACCTTCTTCCAGTCTCACATGGAACTCCTGATTCTCAATTTTTCCTTAATATGGAAGAAATAAGGACTTATGGTGAAGGTATTCACAAATATTTTCTCATCCAATCATAGCTTCCAGAATGGATTCGTCCAAAGGAAAAACCATATTCAAGCAATCATATGAATACGTAGAGTTCTCCACCCAAGCGGGAAGTTAAGCTTTATCTAAATCCTATGAGACTGTAGAAGGAGTCGTGATGGAATCAATAGTGGCATTAAAAATAATTTGATAAGATACTTCCATTGCAGATAAGGTCACTTGAGGCTCATGACGTGAAGGAAGGGCTTAGGGGCCAGTTCTATCTACAACCATCGCGGTAAACTTCCCTACACTAGTTGAACTTCAGTAGTTAATAAGGAATGGTATACTGAATGTTCTAAAAAATGATGCATACATTCTAACCCCCAAGATATCGTTAGTCGATTTCAATTCATCTATAAAGAGTATCATGGACTCATTAGTTTCCAAACAACCATCCTGTAGCTAGGGTTTTCACCCTAGCTTGTGCTGATGAGCACCTACTAAGGAATCTGGAATCCTTAGTAGCAGTTCAATGAAACAAAAATAAACTGAAAAGTAAAAACTAAGCTAAAGCAGAGAAAGTAAATGACAGGAAGTAAAAGACAATAATGAAATGTGTAATGGTGTTTTATTAGTATTACCTCCAATGTGGAGGTTGGTGGAGTCCGTTGCGCTGGTCCGATGTCGGTGGCTCCGAGCTCCGAGCTGGTCCTTCTCCATCTCCGATGGTGGAAAATAGGCCAAAAAGGGTTCTCAATGGTGAAAATAGCTTGATGGTAAGCTAGGGTTTCACGAGACGTTTTGGCAGAGTAAGGGTGCTATTGACTGTGGATGTGAAATGAGGGGGCTTCACCACTTATTTATAGTTTTTTAGTGGTGAAGTGCTTGCCCATGGTTTTTGGAAACCATGTGGTTTAGGGCAGCTTGTTTAGGGTTTTTGGCCCTTTTTAGGGTTTTCCTCCTTTTTCCTCATTATTTTTTATTCCTTTTCTTCCCTTTTGGGGATTTTTGCTATTTTTGGAAGAATTTTGGTTATTTTTGGAGGAAAAAGGGGTTTTTGGGCCTTTTGGAGGCATTTTAGGCCTTTTAGAGCCTTTTTAAATGGTTTTATGGCCTTTTGGAGGCATTTTAGGCCTTTTGGAGGCTTTTAGTGGGATTTTCAAGGAAATATGGTAGGTAAATGGACGAATGAGCCATGAAATGGGGTAGATGAGGTAGTTAACCATTTTTGGGTGTTAACACATCCAAATAAAACTAAGTTGGTCAACCACAAATAACTTCCTTTCACGCGGAAACACTACAACTTGGAAAATGACCGAGGGGATAACACACATGGAATAAGTCCAACTTCTCCCCAACAACAGATTATAATCCAACGAGGCATCGATCTTTTCAACCTCAACAGACATTGCTTTCCTTGCCAACTTTATTTCAAAAGATGGCAGGATACCTTGTGGATGGAAAGACATTCCATTTAAAGCAGTAAGTAGAGTGTTCTATGGAACCAACTCTGGGGATCCCAAGGCTTTCAAAAAAAACATCGACATGACGTAGGTGGAAGCACCTTAATCAACCATTGTTCATCCAATGGTTTTACCTCCATGGACAACATTAATTGACAAAGCCACATGGAAGATGTATTTTAACATCAAAAATATTAAATTTCGCCAGTAGGCTCATTGAATCCATGCTACCTATGGATGCTAAGAGTGAATCCCTATTATAAGTACAACTCTGTAACACCTCCAATGCCGACATCTCACAAGGATTTTGAGCTAATCCTTCAACTACTGAATCGTTGGAAGAAACCCTAGCATTAGGGTTGCGAAATGTTTTCTTGAAGAAACCTTTTGGTATCTTGGGCATTGGTTCATCCGGTTTATCAATAGTGAGAGGGGTTTAAGTTTCAACAATAGACTTACCCTTCTATTGAGCCTCTGATTCATAATTCTTATTTCTTGTTTGGAGGAAAGTGTTGGATCATACCATATTGACATAATTGCGATCAGTAGGGGCACAACTAGTGCCCTTGGCATGTTTCGAAGAAGAAGTTGCATTCTGTCCTTGGGGAAAGGGATCCTTCAGGAAAGCCAATTGTTGATTCTTTAGCATATTCTATGCTTGTTCCATTAAAGGGAACTGATAAGTAAGGGGGTCTCCTTGGCACAAATTACAAGGAAAATTAACCGTTTTCTTGTCTTTCTTTCCCCCATCGGCATTGTTTGTGGGATTTTGCTTGTTTTGGTTACCCTCACCCTTCTTCCCCTTTTTCTTTTTCCCACCGGGCTGCTAATTTTCCTTTTGAGAAGGTTGTGCATAAACATTAGCACTTTGTGGTGAGGGGGTGGAAGCCTTAGCTACCTTCGCTGTAGATTGTTTCATTGACAACTCATGGATTTGCTTGGCTAGTGATTCTACAGTGGGAGTACTAACTGAACCAACCATGCCATCGACATGGGGTCTAGGATTTGGTTTCTGCTCATCATTCATAGACCTCGATGCCTCAGGGATAATTTCATACAAAATCCCAGACTGAGCATATATTAGGTATAACTACTGGGCCCTGAGGATTGCCTCTTCCTCTATGGTGACCCCTAAAGTGGATACATACTTATAAATATAAGGAAATAGATATTTTAAGAACCACTCCAACAAAAACTCGGGAGGTATAGTGGCTTTAATAAGACTCTTTCGTCTTTGCCACTACTGAATGTGATTGAATATGTGTGTGGCCTTGATCTATCAAAAAGTCGACAACAAGTTGGTACCAGCATCATACTAGAAATAAAGATGAAAGTGATTAAGGAACACGGTTGCTAAATCCAGGAAGCTATCATATGCAGCTGACGAAAGTTCTATGTACTAGTTATCTGCCACATGAGTCAACGTTCTCTGAAAAAACCTCAACTGAATGAAGTCATCGTTCAACGAGACAGAAGAGCACCAAAGGTGGAATGTTGTAATGTGAGCACTTGGGTCCTCACCAGCTTTGACTTCAAACTTAGGGATGTCTAAGGGCAATTTGATGGGTATAGGTGGCAATGCCACATTGTGCCACATGAGGTCATTCATTAATTTTGAAAAATATTGCAAGTTTAACATTGTCAGTAAAGGAAGTTTGGGCCTAAACGGGGTTTGATATTGAGGAGTTTGCGGTGTGGAAGTACCTTCCCCATGGCTCCTGAAAGAAAAGGAGGGGTTTCCCCCAGCCATCGATTGTGACGTGGTTGCATTATTCTGAAAAAATGTTCCACCCAAAATCCAGTGGATTACTGTTTTGTGGTGTATGATAGATGGTTTTACCTGCTCCAGCCAAAACTGGAGTTTAAAACACAGCAGTAGGGATCCCTCCACTAAACACGAAAAAGGGAGATCTTGTGAAAGGGGCAATCGAAACCTTACTAGGTGTTTGAAAATTATGACCTGTAAAGGAATTTGTGTTTCTAGACAACATACCCACATAAGCAGGCTATGGGCCTACATAAGGAGTGGATGGAGGAATATTCCCTCCATTCCACAAAAAACCCTGGAAAAATGAAGTGGATCCACTTGGACCACTTTGAGCACTTTGCATGAAAGAAGGAGAAGTAAAAGGTGCACCGAGAATCCCAGTGAACACCCCACTAGATTGACCTGCCACATTATAGGGTGCTGAGGGATTGAGTACTTGAGAACTTAGTGAAAGAGTTGTAGTAGGAGCACTCACCGGGGGAGGTGAGACTCCACCAAGAAAAATGGCTAAGGTAGGGGTATACATACCCTCTCCTGTACTAGACATTCTTGGGCTTAAAGAAACACCAGAAACATCTTAACTAAAATGGAGGACCTAGACTATCACAGGATCATTCAGATCAGTTAGAGGTGAATTAAAGTTTCTAGCAAACTTGCGAGCCTGCAAGTATTCTATCTCTACTGTTGGGGTTTCTTCCTAATTAAGCATAAGTTTTGGTTGGAGCTTCACTAACATCGGTTGGTTCGAAAGAATCGTCTGTGTCAAGTCTCTGCCTATGAGGTGGCAGTGGAGGCTCCACTGTAATAGATGGAGAAAGGTTTTGCAACCTTCTGGATCTATGAATAGGTTGGTCCTCCATAGCTATAAATATGCCTCACACACCTAAAGGCCAACTAAACACAAACAAACCAAACAGTACACACTAAAAATCTCCTAAGTAGCACAGACACACTAGATAAAAGATACACCTTCCAAAGGAAAGCCTGGGATGATTAGGGCCCAATTCCAACCAGTGAAGATCCAAGGAAGGTTACTTGGCATCTGGTGAATATTTCATTGGGTGCAAGTGCTAGAATCACCCAACCACCCTCCCAAATTGTCAATTGAGGTTACCTTCCAAGTCCGTCCTAGGAGTAATGGAAATAGCCTTCCAATACCACTTGTGTAAGATCCTAGTGTATGGAGAATAAGGCTACAAAATATACAATGAGAGTATGAAGGAACAGTAACTGACCTGATCGATGTGCATGGGAAGGGTAGATAATTCTGAAACCCTATCAATATCGGCACCTCACGAGGCCCAAGAAGTGGTATTGATAAGATCCCCATATGCACAACAATCCTGGTAAATGATCAAACAAGGAAGTGGAGGGTTATCTCCTCAACTGAGCTCTCACATGGCCTCATGATTGAATCCTCTATGAGAGGAGCTTTCTGAATTATCTCTTGTAGAAGTGGATTTACCTAAAGATAGACCACTACGTCTAAAATCAAAGTGCTTTTGGACAGTTTAAATCTCCTAGTCCAAAAACTAGCCTAAGCTAGTTGATCATGTTCGAACCTATAAAAGGAAACTTTCTAATAGATTTTAAGTTAAACATACTTTTTAATGGTTGTATTACTCAAGGGTAATGGAGTCATTAGAGGAAATTTGGGGTCTAAAATGGGCCTTATAAGAAAACGCGGCAACAATAAGTTCTTGTGAGTTGGAATTCAAGAACCAATAGAATTCCAATAAAATGAGTCAACCATAATGGGTACTCGTTGGACGTAGAATCAAATTCCGCATCTAACGAGCTCTCCCGATCGAAATTTGAGTAAAAACATAGGGAGATATGTCGAAAATACGAACACAAAAAGTAGTTTTTTTCTTTTTTCCTCCAAAATTAATAAATATTATTTTATTATTTTAACTATTATTTTATTATTTTTCTTAGGAGGCCCATTTTAGACCTCAAATTTCCTCTAATGGGGACTGAATGATGTTTGGACTCAACAAAGTGAAAGCAAATGATGTATAAAAATTTCAAAATGAATTCAACTAACAATGCATTTTTTTCCTTATTCTTTGTAAATGAAAACTAATGAAACTTTTTTAAAACAATTTGAGAAACTACAAGACTTAAAATATTTTTTATTTTTCCGAAAATGATGAGAAAACCAACTAATGAAAAGCTAATGCAAAATGAAAACGACCTTTTGTCTTTCTTTTTTCAAACAATTCAAAAACCTTATGCAAATGAATGCATTTTAAGCAAGCTAAGAAATATGATCATATATAAATGTAAATGATAGCAGTCATATCCCACATTAACAATCTTCAGCCAACCAAGCAGAGATGGCTCAAACCATAGTATTGGACATAAATATTGACTTGATAAGACCAATAGATCCAAAATTTGGCACAAATGACTCATTTATACTACCACAACAACAATCCAAGGTATATTAGTGTCCTACGAGGACTGATAGACACCAGAAACCCAAAAAGACATAGGAATTCAAACCAATTATCCAAACAGAAAGGACCCAACACATTCACAAAAGAAGAAACAAACCTAACTTACTCAAAAACACTTGACTTAACAAGAAAAAAGTGAAATGCACATGCCCACAACACTAGTAGTAAGTTAAATAAGAACCCTAAAAGGCACCCGAGAAATCAGAAAGAAAAGGACAAGCAAACCTCTAACAGTTTGACCTATACCTACAAGAACTCGCGACTGTCACCAAGACAACCCGTGAACCATTCGGAACTATTACCAAAGCAACCCCTAAATACTACAGAGCACTCACGATTGTAGGTATTGACAGCCCACGAAAACAGTCAAATTTTTTCAAAAATAAAAATAAAATACCAAAGGATTCTAAACCTTCAACACTAAAAACTGAGGGGAAAACCCAAGAAAAACACCTACAGGATCAAACAAAGAAATACTGGAAAAGAAACCAAATGAATGGACCCAAAACAATTTGGACTCCCCAGTGGATTCGCCAGTTCCGTTGTTCACGAAAAAGTCCCACCTTATGACCTAGGGTATGGGGTCACCAACATACTAATTAAACTTGCAGAAATTCAACTATGTAAGAACTTGACAGAGAAATAGGGAAGAAAGTAACTGCACCTTGTTTATGAAGGCTGGTCCTAGATTTCCTCTTCAATCCAAATGCTCCAACAGCTTCTAGGGATCTTCACACCTGCACAAAGACATAACTTCTTGCAATATCTTAGATGTTATATAAGAGATTAATGAAATATTATGATTGCAATAAGAAAACAAGATAATTCAGAAATCATAACATTTAAGAATACTAGTGCACCAAAATGGAAGAAAGTCTCTCTTTATTGATAAGCAAGTGATGAAATATTACAACCAGTATCTTATACAAGTCCTCCTCTTCTTTTTATGGAACTTAGTTCTACTACTCCAAGATCTCCAAAGGAAATCCACCAGCATAACTTTTCTCTATATTTGATATATTTTGGACTCAACCATTACCCTCTATTTCTACTTGATGAATGAGAGGAGTTACGCAGGTTTAGATGGTTGAGGAAGTTTGGAACGTTATGATTACAAGCCCAGCTGTTCTTAACTAAACTTGTTTTTATTTTTTAATTTTTGGATTAGGGCACTCACGACTAATGATACTAGCAAGCCGTGAGTCACTCGCTAATTTTATAAGGACATCCCAAGAATGCAAAGTTGATCATGTATTCGCGGGTTGTATATATGGCTACTCATGAATGGAATGCGTCTTTCAATGGAAATAGTCGTGAATGCACCTAAAGATCCTTCTAAAAAATAGGCAAGGCTGGAAAGATGAGGATGTATGAAGGCACATTCACATATATATAGGGTTTTGGCCACTTCAATCCATTGTGTCCTTTTGTGTACCGACACATTGAGTGTCAATACTCAGACGGATAAGTGTCATTTCACAGGATAACACCATGGCACTTATGAGTATTTCATTTATTGAAATGTCTAGGCATATTATTATAGTAGTTATGAATACTTAAGAGAAAATTATTTTATAAGCCTCATAACTTGACTAAATAATAGAATGCACCACTTTTAAATATTCTATCACAAGAAAAGAGCAAAACATATCATAAATAATGAGTTCATTAATGCAAGAAAACTGGAATACTTCATGATGTGGCGTGAGAATATTTTAAACGATGAAGATGGCATGAAGGGAAAATAAGGTTGGCTTGTCACTTACAAAGTGTTCCTTGTACAAAATGTTTCAACTTGAATATTCTAAATAGATTCAATAGTACAAAAGGAAGCAATGATCCTAATTCATGTCTCTTCAGGTTCATTGACCAAGCCCCTAGCAAAGCAGACATTCTATATGCAAAGGGAGCGTCTTGTGTCTGGAAGATGACACTTTCATGGATAATAGGAAGTGTATTTTTAAAGATTGGAAAGTGTATGTCTTAGAGCCATTAATGTCAATAACAATAAAATAATATTTAGATTTACACAGAGAAGAAATGCGTGACAAATGTGTAGGTTTGTAAAACAACAAGGTGGCCCTCCCCCTTCAACAATTGTGTACATTACTAATGAGGAAATAACAACATTTATGGAGAAAGAGATAAAGGTTGCATGCATAGGGTGCATATATGCTAGAAGAATGCCAATGCCATCCTTAGTTTATCTATAGTTAAGATGCTTTTAATATTTAGCAATTTGGTTTTATTTCTAGTTTTCTTTAGCTATAATTTGTATGCATTAAGTTTGTAATTTAATTTTTCAGGTGTCAATTAGGTATGCAACCTAGATTAGTTTAATGAAGTACATGCATCATATCTTAGTTAGTGAAGTGCACATATCCTAGTTAAGGAACACATCTCAAGAAGGATGCATGTGTTCATGCCTTGGATCATCTCTAGTTGAGGGACTATCATGCATGTGCCTAAATTCATTGTGCCTACTTTTCTTCTCAATCTAGAAAATAAAAGGTAGAGGTATAAGTTTATTAATTACTTTTCTAGTTTAGCAATTAGCAGTTCATTCTTTTCTTGTACTAGATTTTCATTTTTATAAGTAATTAAAAAGAATAATAGGTGTTGACAATCAATTTAGTGTGTTTCCATTATATATTTTCTACTATTGAGAATACAGCATCAGGAGTCATTCTCCAGTATTGTAAGTAATAGAAAGACAGTAGACTTGTGTAGTCCTACAAATATCCTCATATGATTGAGGTGGTGATGTTGTAAATTCTTGTGAGTAATATCAAGATAGTAGGCTTGTGTAGTCCTGCAAATATCCTCATATGATTGAGGTGGACAGTAGGCTTGTGTAGTCCTACAAATATCCTCATATGATTGAGGTGGACAGTAGGCTTGTCTATCCCTACGAATATCCTCATATGATTGAGGTGGACAGTAGGCTTGTGTAGCCCTACGAATATCCTCATATTATTGAGGTGGGCAGTAGGCTTGTGTAGTCCTACGAATATGAGGTGGTGTACTTTACTATGTAAAGTAGATATTGTTAGTTTTTGAACATTTAAGCTAGCATTATGTTAGGATCTTTTCACTGAGAGAATAACAAGCACAGCAATAACATAAGCACATCACATGAGACAAGAGACACAAAGATTTTAGGAGGGGAAACCATAAATGGAGAAAACCCCTCAACTTCCTCTAAGATAGTATCACCACAAGATGTGAACCCAAAACAGTAAGATGACCTCCCTTCACAACAGCAGCCTTCTGTCTTTTGTCAAGCCCAAGAATTTCCTTCTCCAAAAGTGCGCCACACTTGAGAGAGCAAGAGAGCTAAGTCACAAGTGATAAATAGAGAGACTCTCACTCTCTATTTATATTCTTCCGTTGACTTGAAGTGCACTCAACCATGTAGGCTTAACTTATAATTAATTACTTGAGCCTACACCTTAATTAGTGTATAATAACCCAAGTGCCCCTAAACAGTGGGGACTTACCCAATGACTTGATATGAATTTTTTACATTATAATCCTCCCGATCGGAACATCGGGGCATGACCACATGACTCAAATACATAATAGAAACATCCCAGAATAAACATCAGGTTACAATAATATAAAATACATAGAAGAATACATTTCGAAGTTACATATACATCAACACTCCCTCTTAACTAGGAAGGTATTCTTTCGACACAATTTTCAACACTGGTCTTCTTCTCTGGATCATCTGAGTCATATTCATATTCAAGTCATCTTCGTCTTCAAGTCATCTGGATCTGGATCATCTCTCGATCTGGATCATCATAAAATGGCATCACTGGATCTAGATCATCACTCGATCTGGATCAACATCACTGGACTGGATCTGGATCATCACTCGATCTGGATCATCTCTCTGGACTGGATCTGGATCATCACTCGATTTGGATCATCTCTCTGGACAAGATCTGGATCATCACTTGATCTAGAT
>LPNX010426855.1:114380-126270 GCA_001517045.1 Pseudotsuga menziesii | reverse complement strand
ATGACTCAAATACATAATAGAAACATCCCAGAATAAACATCGGGTTACAATAATATAAAATACATAGAAGAATACATTCCAAAGTTACATATACATCAACAGATATACTATGTGATGTATGGCTTGTTATGGTCAATAGGTGCTACAAGTCTCCTTTAGGGATTAGCTACCCCTAGAGTGATTTACTTTAGCATATGACTATATGACCTGGGGAAATACATATGATCATAGGTTTGGAAATGATCTTATGAGTATGATATGATTAATTAATGAAAACACACATGGACCATGCAAAGATATTTAATATAAGAACAGAGATAGAGAGAGAATTTGAATTACAGTTATGGTAAACAAGTTCAGTTAATTAAGGTTTCAACTCCTTAATTTATGCAAATAGTTATTTGAAATAAACACTAATGGAGATGCACCAGTTCTGTTTAGGTACATTCAGTTCAACTCAGTTAACTACTCAGTTAGAGTTAGTTAATTAATGGAAGGCGCATATCTTCATGTGGAAGATAATTATGGATTGCTAGCTTGACACCAAATCAGTATGGGGTGCATGATTAAAGATGGAACAGTGTTCTAAGTGTTAAAAAGTTGTTGCTACAGGAAACCATTCTTTGAAAGAAGAACATTCACTTCAGGTTGCATGGGATCTAGTTTCTCCATGCAGAGATTCACTACTTGTTGCATGCACTCAAATTTTCAAAGAGATCAAGACCGAGGAACTACAGTAATCTTCGTAAGGAAGCAGAGATCAATATGGAGCATGCAAAACAATAAAAAGATAAGTACCCAAATTTTTTATTATATGTTATTTAGATCTATATGCTTTTGAATATTTTCATTACAGTCATATAGAGGATGTGTGATTGTTCATAAGAAATGAATATAGAGCATGCGTTATTATTTTTATAAAATATGAATATAGAGGATGCATGATTGTTAATAAGATATGAATATATAGCATGCATGATTATTTTATAAAATATGAATATAGAGCATGCATGATTATGAATATAAAGGATGCATGATTGTTTCATATAGATATGAATATAGAGTTGCATACTTGTTTCATAAATATAGAGTTGCATGATTGATTCATGAGATATGAATGTTGTACATGATTGATGAGTGTTGGGCTAACATGATTATTTAGTTATCATATGCTTTTATAAAATCAGATTATGTTTTATTACAATATGTATTCCTGGACTTGGAATTGTGTTTAGCATATACATTGTTGTTCCTATCTTTATTGGAATGTTATCAATCTCATGAGTCCAAATTTTGTGAGATGATATAAAGAATGATATAAGACTTATGTAGGACTGATATAAGGTTGGAAAAATCATTCATAAGACATGAGATTTATGGCGTCATGATTGTTTCACAAACTGTGAACATAAGACTACATGATTGGATAGATAGAGGGATTCATGCTTACCTCATGAGATATGAACATGGGGCTATATATTTCTTTCATAAAATGATTTTTTGGACTGATACAGGGTTGCATATTAGTACATAACATTATAATGGGTTATGATAAATCGGTTGGTCAATATTTGTACATAACTAAGTAAATATTTTGAAAGTATTTCATGTGAATAAAATTAATGAGTATGAAATGGTTCTAACCATGAGAATATTTTTTCTTGTAGGGAAAATTAATATGCCCTTACCTACAAGTAAAGAACGACATGAATGTGGAGTCATTCTGATGGTTGAGCCTGGAAGAGAACAATTCGGGAGGTTCCTATGTCTCTTGGAAAGCAGACAAAATAGATGGATTAATTATAGATGTGAATACTCCTGAAGATATTCTATCTTATTTAAATTCATGTGTCAAATAAGAGCTTCATATATAGATAAGCATGATTCTCCGTGATGGAGGGCCCATATTATGATTCTCACATTTACATGGTGAGAGGGAGTTGCTAGTCTCACTAGATCCCGAAGAACCAATGTAAACTGGTTGATGTACCTCCTATAAAAAGGAGATATGCATGATGGTCATATTCAAAAGGAAGCCGAGAACTGTATTCAAGAATATTGCTATGATTCTTATGATTAGTGGTCTGGTAGTCACCAGGGAAAATTTTGGTTAAGGAAAAGGTGCAGTAAAAGAGCTTGAAGAGTTTCAGGATGATGGAATACAAATCCATGGCCACACATATGAAGGTAATTATGAAATTTTATAATTCTTATTTCATATTTGGAGGATCCCAAGTCAGTTGAGATGTATTTGGTTAGTCACAGGTCCCATGACCTCTTATGTGCTTTGCAATTTGTACATAGACATGTACAATGCATGTGTTGCGATACCTACTTGATACAAGTGTATGTGGACTCATATATGTATTGATCAGTGAAATAGAGTTTTAAAGATATATGAAATCTGATTGATATAGTGATCGAGGAAGATCTCAAGTGTTGTTCTAGATATAGCATGTTGAAAAGCAGTAAATATTTTGAGGGTTCTAGTTAGTTATATTTGAGACATGGTACATATCCATAGATGATCAACATTGCCAACATTCTTATTAAGCTTATGTCTAGGACAATATTGGTATAGTATATAATAACTCCTCTAGTTGAAGAGGGAGTATTTATGTGTAGTCATTGGTGACATCAGATAAATTCCACACCAGTTAGTCATCATACATGACTTAGGCAATCGAGGGTTGTGATAGCTTGTAGAGAGAATCCACATGATAAGAGACATGGTCAAAAGTCTCAGAGACTATTTATAGTTTGGACTATTAGAGAATAGTTAAAACATCTTGAAGAGGTAGTTGGGGTGCTGCAAATATATAGAGAAGGATCACTGAGAAAGTGATCATGACTTGAAGAACATCACAGAGAATGGCATGCTCACAAAGAACTTCTACAGATAACAGAAGATTCAAGAAGTCAACAAATGTTGAAGAGTGAAAGAAAAGATAAGTCTTTCTTTCTGCATGTTATTACACATTTGTTGTATAATGTTGTATGTGATGGATTTAAAAAATCCATGGTTTCTAGTTTAGAGAAACTTTATTCTGGATTGGATCTAGATTATGCTACTTTGTGTAAGTAGTTGGTTGGTCTTTGAGCAGACCTGTTATGTTTTATGCTTAATACTAAGCATATGTTTGAATACCTTTGAGGTACATTAGAATAGGCTCTTGATTGTATTTGATACATGGTAGACCTATTATTTGATTTTTCTATCCAGCTATTGTTTTAGCCTGAGATAAGCAATGTAATTTGAGGCTAGTATTACAAAAGCTAAGTGTGTTGCGGCTAGTACTCTAGAATAAAGATGTATGTATGAGAGTACTACAAAAGCAAAATGTTTTTTGTGGATAGTACTACATACTGAGGAGTAGTGTAGCTTGGGATGCTACCTACTAACGTGAAAGACTTGAGCCTATATTCATTAGGTGTTAATAGTCAAGCTTTCTCGAAACCCTATATATGTTTTACGATAAAACACATTCGAGATGAAGTTTTACTTCATTGAAGTCATGGTCATGATTTCCAGTACATAGGTATTGATGAGAAGATTGCAAATTTGTGACAAGCCTCTATTTGTGACGAAGTTTAAACACTTCTGAGATAAGATTGGTATGGCAGAGAATGTCTCCCTCACTGAGAGGAAGTGTTGAGATTACAGCATCAGGATTCATTCTCTAGTATTGTAAGTAATAGAAAGACAGTAGACTTGTGTAGTCCTACAAATATCTTCATCTGATTGAGGTGGTGATGTTGTAAAGTCTTATGAGTAATATCAAGACAGTAGGCTTGTGTAGTCCTACGAATATACTCATATGATTGAGGTGGACAGTAGGATTGTGTAGCCCTACGAATATCCTCATATGATTGAGGTGGACAGTAGGATTGTGTAGCCCTACAAATATCCTCATATGAATGAGGTGGACAGTAGGCTTGTGTAGCCCTATGAATATCCTCATATGATTGAGGTGGACAGTAGGCTTGTGTATCCCTACGAATATCCTCATATGATTAAGGTGGGCAGTAGGCTTGTGTAGTCCTACGAATATCCTCATGTTGTGAGGTGGTGTACTTTACTATGTAAAGTAGATATACTATGTGATGTATGGCTAGTCATGGTCAACAGGTGCTACAAGTATCCTTTAGGGATTATCTACCCCTAGAGTGATTTACTTTAGCATATGACTATATGACCCAGGGAAATACATATTATCATAGGTTTGGAAATGATCTTATGAGTATGATATGATTAATTAATGAAAACACACATGGACCATGCAGAGATATTTAATATAAGCACAGAGATAGCGATCGGATTTGAATTGCAATTATGGTAAACAAGTTCAGTTAATTAAGGGTTCAACTCCTTAATTTATGCAAATGGTTATTGGATATAAAAACTGATGGAGATGCACTAGTTCTATTTAGTTACATTCAGTTCTGTTTAGTTACATTCAATTCAGCTCAGTTACATTCAGTTCAACTTAGTTAACTACTTAGTTAGATGAGTTAGTTAATTAATGGAAGGCGCATATCTTCATGTGGAAGATAATTATGGAGTTCCAGCTTGACACCAGATCAGTATGGGGTGCATGATTAAAGATGGATCAGTGTTCTAAGTGTTAAAAAGATGTTGCTACATGCAACCATTCTATTTTTGATGTAAAACCTAATTTGACTTGTTATTAAAGTGCTATGCACTTGACAAGTTAGATACAGTGTTCCATTCGATCTCCTCTCTCTGGTGCTCTTGGTGAAAGAAATTTGCTACTATGTTGTAATCATTCTGTGCTACTAATCTATCATACTCTAAGATCGTTTGCTGGGTTTTTTATCCTCTAAATCAGTAGAGGGTTTTCCCAGGGTATATCTTGTGTTCTATGGTTTGATTTGTGTCTTTGGATTATTGATGAGATTTATATGCATTGTTATTATGGATTAAACTTTTAAAGTTCACTTCATATTTTGCTCAATCACTAACATCTACAACATGTGTTTATATATTCTAGAAATAATTACATAATGGAATTTTGAGTACTCTTAAGTTTCCATCATTTAGTTTCATGTAGGAATTATTTTAGAGTGAAAGTTGTGTTTACTATGGTTTGAGAAAATTTAGCTAGGTGAGCAATTTAAATAACACCAATATGGAATTGTTGGTTTGGTGCTGTTAAGTTATAGCTTAAATTATATCTCATGTGTCTCTATGGGTGTACACTTGACGTATAACAATGAGATATTTAGCAAAGTTACACAACCCTCTAGGATAAATTAATGTAAGGATTAGGTGGATGCTTTTTTCTTTATAATGAGGTGGGGAGTTGCTAGAAGCTGTTGGAAAGACTCTTCCTCAATGATTTTGATAAGTGGGTTGAGTGGCACCAATAAGACCAAGGTCCATTGGAAAGAATGATAGTATTAAGTAGTAATAAATTGGAGGTTGAGGTTAATTTTTAGAGTGCCAAGATATGGATATTGAACCAGGTCCCTCACATTGTTGAGGTCTAGTCAAGTGTTGTAGTCTAAGATTTCCTAAGAATCACAATGGGGTGTTCATAGGTATATGTACCTAAGAAGCCAAGGAAAAGAGACCATGGGATAGGTTGGTTGTTTATACCCAACATAAAATTAAGAAGCTTGTATTCCTATGCTTGGGTGTTAATGGATTAGGTAAGCAAATTATTTGGATTGTAATCCCAATGGTTATATGTGACTCTATATAAGAAGGTAGGTCGTTTCTCTCCATGGATTTATTTATTATGAAAAAACAAGACGGTTTATTTTTCATTATCATGTAAGGAAATTAGCTTCCATGTTTTGATGATGGTAGTATGATACAAGAGCTAGTATGAAGTAAAAGTGGAATGGTTAAAATCAATAATACATTGAAGTACTAAGTAATTTGTCATTGTAAAAGATCTTGTGAAGTAGGACACACATGCTCGTGAATTGGGACTTATACTTGTTGATGTATATGTAACTTCAGAATGCATTCTTCTATGTATCTTATGTATTGTAACCCGATGTTTATTCCGGGATGTTTCTATTATGTATTTGAGTCATGTGGTCATGCCCCGATGTTCCGATCGGGAGGATTAATAATGTAATCAAGTCATATCAAGTCATTAGGTAAGTCCCCACAGTTTCGGGGCACTTGAGTTATTATACACTAATTAAGGTGTAGGCTCGAGTAGTAATTATTAGGTTGAGCCTATGTGTGAAAAGGAAATTCAAGTGAACGGATGAATATAAATAGAGAGTGAGAGTCTCTCTATTTATCACATTGTGAAATACATCACTTGCTCTCCCAAGTGTGGCGCACTACTGGAGAAGGAAATTTTGGGACTAGACAGAAGATAGAAGACTACTGCTGTTTTGGGAGATCTCTTACTGTTTTGGTGTTGATTATATCTTAGAGGAAGTTGCGGGGTTTTCTCCTTTATGGTTTCCCCGAGAAAAACTCTTTGTGTCTCTTGTGATGTGCTTGTGTTTTATTTCTGTGCTTGTTATTCTCTCAGTGAAAAGATCCTAACATAATGCTAGCTTAAATGTTGAAAAACTAACATGGTATCAGAGCTAACCTGAGAAGAAGACATTGTGCAGCTACAGGAACTAGGGATTCCTATTTTGTGGATTTTCCTCCACATATTTTCAGAAAAAGTATGCTAAGATGACTCTCCATTGAAGGGTGCATCTTTCTGTCGATGCAGAATTCAATCTCAAGCATTTTCAGTTTCGATGTGGAAATTAGGGCTTTCTACAGAAGAGGAATTTTTGAGTGAGACCGGAATAGGGTTATTATCCTCATCAAAACTGAAGTTTAGAGACCTGGATCAAGAAATTTGGTTGGGTGAAACTCCAGGAAAGTCAAACCCTAGTTTGACCCTGAGCTAGGAGAAACCCTAAATACTAAAACTGCTAAGTTTTGGTACAGTCGCTATATTCCAAGATTGGAAAAGTATCAGAAGCTGGAAATTGTAGGGGCCAAATATAAAATCTTGATGAATCCTGTGTACAAAAATCAGACTCAGATTCTCTGTACTCCAGGAGATATGATCTCTCCAAGTTAGGGTTCCAGCCTCTTCCAGAATTCATCCATAAACAGGACATCTAGGGAGATCTGCAATATCTTGAGCTACAGAGGTCCAAATGGAATTCCTGAATATGTTCCAAAAAGGGAACGGAATTTAATTTCAGTAGTACGAATATCAGACTCAGAAGATGAACCAGTGACACGTGGAATTCTGTACAACTTCGCTGTTCTGAACAGTCCTGTAACAGGTCACCTTGGGAAAAGGATCATAAATCCCAAATGGGGAAACAAATTATAATGAAATCTATGGTGTTGGATCAGGAACATGTGAGGTTATCTCAGAGAGAAATTTCAGACATAGAGGATTAGTAATTTAGGAGATATCATAGAAATAGTAACAAGAATTTCTGCAGAAGAAATCAGAAAATTAGGGCTTCCTGTTCCGGGAGCTTCCCTCCACTGTTTTCAGAAAAGGAGTACATTGGAAAGCTCCATTTGAAGAGATCTATCTGTTTATCCAATCAGATCTGAAAGATTCCAAGTTTTGAAAATTAGGGTTTCTGTGACAAACCCTAGATTAGCAAACGACGGGACAAGGACGGACACCTCAAATCGGTAAGATCTAATCCTTTGCTATTTTCATTTGAGGTTCTCATTTCAATATGATATATCACATCAGCCTGGTGACAAGCTTGGGGAAGTTGACAACTTCCAAACATAGAATTATTTGATCTCTTTGAAGAAAATGGATTGGACACCTACATGAGTATAGAGGTTCCAGTTTCAGAGGGAGACGAGGCCAAAGAAGACATCATGCTCATGCTGCAGAGGATGATGAACCATCCAGAAAGAGATCCAGATATGAAAGTGAATATTCTTCAAGCGAGGATGAATATGTTCTGATATCAGCTCTCATAGGTAACATTACTCATGGAAGTGATGATTGGCTTATAGAAAGTAGGGCTTCCAAACATATGACAGGATTCAAGGAATCTTTTATAAGACTGTCAGAACATGAATCACCTCACAAGGTGAAACTAGGAGATGACTACCAATATCCAATAAAAGGTAGTGGGGAATCTTCATACAAGCTAGACTCTGGTAAGTCTCTAACAATAAAAGAAGTATTGCTTGTTTCAGGACTCAAGAATAACCTTCTCTCCATTTCAGCATTGATGCAAAAGGAATGCGGGTTGCATTCATAGATGGTCAAGTCATCATGTGGCCAAAAGGAAAGACTATCGATGATGTGGTAGTGATTGGAAAACAAGAAGGAGGCTTGTACAAATTGAAGGGACATCTAGAACAAGCCTTGATCCATGACACGGTAGAGCCAAATGAGCTTTGGCATAGAAGGCTTGCACATGTGCACTATAGAGCACTACCTATTGCATTCCAAGCAAAGCATGATGGAGTTTGCAAAGGATGTGCGAAAGGGAAGAATACAAAGAAGACATTTCCTAGCAGCAAAAGCAAAGCCAAAGGCATTCTAGAAATCATCCACTCCGATGTATGCGGTCCAATGTCATCAAACTCACTAAGCGGGTATGCATACTATGTTTCTTTTATTGATGATTTTTCAAGAAAGACATGGATTTACTTTATGAAAAACAAAGATGAAGTATTCAGCAAGTTAAAGGAATTCAAAGCATTGATCGAGAACCATACTGAAAAGAAGATCAAGACCATTCGATCAGATAATGGTGGAGAATTCACTTCGGATGAATTCAAAGAGCTATGCAAAGAAGCAGGGATTAAGAGGGAGTTGTCAACTCCTTATAATCCACATCAGAATGGGGTTGCAGAACGGAAGAACATAATTTCAAGCTATTTGAAGGGAAGAACAAAAATCAGAATATGAACTAAAGAATCCAGCTGAAGAATGTGAAGATCTAGAATGCAGAGACCATGTAGTCATAAGAGTCTCTCAAATCAAGAACAACTTGAAGCGGTGAAGAATGCAGAAGTGGTGATGGCCACCTTGAATGGCCTCCCAGGATCGTGGAATTCATTCATTCAAGGAATGCGTTCCAGAAGGAAGTGATTACATTTCAGCAGACTTCAAGAAGAAGAAGAAGCTTGATTCTTAAGAAGAGAAGGGAAGATGGAAGAAACTGAAGATCAAGCTCTCATCATCCAAAGAAGATCCCTCAAGCAATGAGGAATATGAAGAACTCAACTCTTGAAGAAATTCTTATCCACCTTAGCATTTGGATAAGAAACGATGCTATCATGAATGAAGAAGATGATGAAGCTGAAGGCTCAAGAAGGAGTATACCCACGAAACAAATAAAGATAAGTATTCAATTGTCATTTCATGATATTGTTTTGTTATGCATTTGTTTATATTCATTTATTGTATTATGCATGATAGGATGTTTACATTAACGACAGTATACTACTAATATATATGCGATGGGTAAGTAGCTCATGGTGCTATACAACTCTCCATTGCTACTTATCTAGAATGAAACCTCTTTGCTGACATATTGGATTAGTGCATAATCTCAATGTTGTCCTGGTAGAGATGGAAGGCATCTAGAAAGTTTCAATGAGATATGGATGAATGTTGTATTGGATAAAGTAGTTGCATGATCATATATTTATGCATAAGTGTTTGCCAGTATAAATATTCCTTATGAAATGTTTCTAACCATACAATTGCATTTGACTTGTAGGAAAGACCGCATACATAATCACCTACAAGCAAAGAAGAATGAAGACTTGTTCCGAAGAACAAGTGACGACATTTCAAAATGAAGAATAATATGACGATTGCAGTGACATCATTGATGCAGAACCTTCCAGAAAGGGAAGACCAGTTCAAGAAGAATGATGTCTGGGTGCAGTATCGAGACCCGAAGAGAAGTTCATAGTTCCATCATGCAGTAGATGGAAACATCATGGGATACAAAGCAAGATTCGTAGCATGAGGCTTCTCTCGAAAGGAAGGCCTAGACTACGAAGAGACATTTGCAGCCAATAAGAGTTTAAACACATACACGATGATCCTGATGAAGATCTTAACCTTTACTACAAGGTTGAAGATGCAAGTCTATACACTAGATGGTCACATAGAATATTAGTAGCATAGGAAGCTACTTGTCACTCCGGTACATAATGTTTTCAGTGCATAGACCACAGAAGACAGAGGGAGTATGATGCTTTGCTTCAGAGGGAGTGACTATAGAATATCTTGAGGATTGACATGGTACAATAGGATGGGCAGATTACTGATGACTCTAGGCCTTACTGAGAGTAAAGTGGATTCCAACCTTTGCTTCAAATTTGAAGACAGAAGATCAGTGATGCTCCTGTTATATGTCGATGCACTATTGTTCTAGGTATGGAGGTGTGGCAGAGTACAGATAGGATCTTCCTTGGACAAGGGAAGTATGCAGTAGAGATCCTGAAGAGGTTCAGGATGATGGACTGCAAGGCTATTGGCTACACCTATGGCATCGAACCTGAAGCTATTGAGTGATGCTTCGTCAGAGTCGGTTGATGCTACGATGTATCGTCAGATGATTGGGTCATTGATGTACCTGACGAACACAAGACCAGACATTTGCTTTGTTGTGAACACCTTGAGCCAGTAATTGACAGATCCGAGGAGTGTTCACTTGACAGCTGCAAAGCATATTCTGAGGTACCTGAAGGGTACAATTGATTATGGGCTCAAGTATGATGCGAATCAGAAGATTAACCTGGAGGGTTATGTTGATTCAGATTGGGCAGGTAGTGCCATCGACAGGAAGAGTACTTCAGGGTGTTGCTTCAGTATGGGATCAGGTGTGATCTCTTGGTTTAGCAGGAAGCAATCCTATGTGGCACTGAGTACAGCTGAAGCAGAGTATGTCGCAGCTTGTTCAGCTAGTTGTGAGGCAGTATGGCTACGGAAGCTACTGTCTGATATATTTGATCTCCCTTTGGATGCTACTTGTATACACTGTGACAACCAGAGTTGTGTGAAGTTGTCAGAGAATCCATTGTTCCATGACAGGTGGAAGCATATCGAGATCAAGTATCACTATATCAGGGATATGGTGCAGAGAGGAGCAGTAAAGCTCCTGTATGTTGCGACGGAGGAACAGATAGCTGATGTATTGACTAAGCCATTGGCTAGACTGAAGTTTGAGTACTTCAGAGAGAGACTTGGTGTTCTCCAGATCGAGGCTTCCTCCCAGAGAAAGTGATGAGACCCACAGCCATTCTGACATGGTGAGAGGATTGGTTCCTTCCATGGTTAGATGTAAGGGCTAAGCCATTCTATCATGGTGAGAGGATTAGTTCCTTCCATGTCAGATATGAGTGCTGAGATCCATAGCCATTCTGACGAGTAGATCAGATGTAAGGGCTGAGCCATTCTGTCATGGTGAGAGGATTGGTTCCTTCCATGTCAGATATGAGTGCTGAGATCCATAGCCATTCTGACGAGTAGGTCAGATATAAGGGCTGAGCCATTCTGTCATGGTGGTAGGGTTGCTCCCTTCCATGTCAGATATGAGTGCTGGCCATTCTGTCGAGTAGGACAGATGTAAGAGCAATTGCCATTCTAGGAATGGAGGCACCTGGTCAGTTACCAGGAACGCTCAGTGTAAGAACTGAGTAGCCATTCTGATGTGATAGAGGGATGTGTTCCCACTTGATCAGATGTAAGGGCTGAACCATTCTGTTCATGGCTAAAGGATTAAGTTCCTTCCATGTCAGATGTGAATGTTGGCCATTCCGACGAGCAGGTTGGATGTAAGGGAAACTGCGATTCTCTAGGAGAATGGAGGTGCCTGGTCAGTTACCAGGTAGCTCAGTCGAGGAGGACTGGGGGCCATTCTGATATGATTATTGGGATGTGCT
>LPNX010426855.1:78390-113909 GCA_001517045.1 Pseudotsuga menziesii | reverse complement strand
CAGATCCAGTCCAGTGATGTTGATCCAGATCGAGAGATGATCCAGATCCAGTGATGTTGATCCAGATCGAGAGATGATCCAGATCCAGTGATGATGTTCTATGATGATCCAAATCGAGAGATGATCCAGATCTAATGATGACTTGAAGACAAAGATGACTTGAAGACGAGATGATCCAGCTGATACAGAGAAGAAGACCAGTGCTGAAAATTGTGTCGAGAGAATACCTTCCTAGTTAAGAGGCAGTGTTGATGTATATGTAAATTCGGAATGTATTCTTCTATGTATCTTATGTATTGTAACCCGATGTTTATTCCGGGATGTTTCTATTATGTATTTGAGTCATGTGGTCATGCCCCGATGTTCCGATCGGGAGGATTAATAATGTAATCAAGTCATATCAAGTCATTAGGTAAGTCCCCACAGTTTCTGGGCACTTGAGTTATTATACACTAATTAAGGTGTAGGCTCGAGTAGTAATTATTAGGTTGAGCCTACGTGTGAAAAGGAAATTCAAGTGAACAGATGAATATAAATAGAGAGTGAGAGTCTCTCTATTTATCACATTGTGAAATACATCACTTGCTCTCCCAAGTGTGGCGCACTATTGGAGAAGGAAATTTTGGGACTAGACAGAAGACGGAAGACTACTGCTGTTTTGGGAGATCTCTTACTGTTTTGGTGTTGATTATATCTTAGAGGAAGTTGCGGGGTTTTCTCCTTTATGGTTTCCCCGAGAAAAACTCTTTGTGTCTCTTGTCTCTTATGATGTGCTTGTGTTTTATTGCTGTGCTTGTTATTCTCTCAGTGAAAAGATCCTAACATAATGCTAGCTTAAATGTTGAAAAACTAACAATACTTTAATGAGAGGTCAAAAGGTCATGAGGATTTCATTCTTGACCTCAGATGATTGTGACTAGATTATTGGGGGTTGAAGTGACCTAATTGTTTACTATGTAATAAGTTAGAAACATGACAACCATGCTGAATTGATCAGTATGATAATTATGAGTTAGAAATATCTTGGTATAAATACTTTTTATCAAGGTAAGTGAAGTAATAATTTAAGTTTTGGAATAAATATAGGAATGTTGATGGTGAATTTATAATTATTATTCCTAGTGAATTATTAGGAATTAAACATTCATGGTACACGTGGATAAAGCACAATATAAAACTTAAATAATGGTGAATTTAATGTCACACTTTACATGCTATTGGGTATAGTAGTTCTTAGAATGAATTAAGATAGATAAATAACATGACATTAGAATCTTGAGAATGGATCAAATGATGCAGAATGATACGAGACAAAAATAACAAGATGATGACTTAAAAGGGATGCACATATTAATATCACAATAGAGATGGGAATAGGATTTCTATTTTGATGATTGAAGGAATACTATTAATTCCATTAATATATTTTTTTTATAAATTTCACTATTTAGATACGAATGCATGCCTAAATTGTTGTGGCCCTAGATGATTTGGGCCTAAATTGTAAATTGCTTATATTAAAGTTTTAGGAGTTTCCTTAGAAAAAGAAAAATATATGGAAATATATAACATATAATTAATGTGTTGAAGATACATATCCATAAAATACCCTTTTTCTTATGTTATAAGAAGAGGAATTATAGTCGCGGGATTGATGATAGCTAGACAATATCACTTGGAATTATGACCAACCTAAAACATAGATCACATGAATTAATCTCAAGTAACTAAAAGGGACTTCTCATTTATCAAAGTAATACCATGATTTTAAGCCTCAATATTTTATGTATATAGAAATAAATCCTCAAAGTGAAGTTAGGTAACATACAAATGCAATCACATAACATGTTAAGGCAATTAATGATATAAAGAGGCAACATGTAGAATTAAGGCCAATAGATACATATATTTGCTAGGTAATGTTATCATGACATAATAAATTCATAATGTTTGGGAAGTCACTAATGTAATGAAAATAGGCTCAAATGAGGCATATATCATAATGCATGTGGCATGCTATATTCTTGGTTGCACATTAGGGGATTATGATTTCTATGAACATAATGATATAAGATTGACCCTGTGTTGGATAAGTGTACTTTGGTTAACCTTTGATAGAAATTGAAAAAATAAGGAGGTTATTATATTACCTATGGAATCGTCCAAGTTGTTTCTTATCATGGGATGTGGTAGTTAGCATGCATTTCATTATGGTATTTCATGATTTCATGGATGGAAAAACTTAGCAAGTAGCATATCCTTATGCTACTTATTCTAGATGGGTGTTTTCATGGTATTTTTTATGGAATTAGTTGTATTATCATTGTACACATTTACGTATGTGTTTAGACATTTTTTTGGGATATGTTTATGCATATGTGGTGTGATACATCTTATGATTCCATGCAGAATGTGGTTCTTGATATTTATAATAGTATTTCATGACGTGATATGATAGTATGTGGTAGTTATCATGTAGTTCTTTGTTATTATGATATGATGTTTCTTATAATGAAATGTGGTAGTTAGCACAGGGTTCTTTGTTATTAATGATGATATGATAATTAATGATTTGATTTTATGTTGTGAGGGGATCATATAAGAAAATCCACCCATAAGTCTATATGGTTAGTTCATTCAATGATCTCATTGAATCCCGGATAAATCTCTACAAGGTACACCTTATAGGTTGGGGACAAACTCAATCAACAAGCCTACATCCATGGTTCTTTTACCTTTTGTGATGATTGGGGTGTTAGGATTATAATCCTCCCTTGCCTAATTTGGTCAATTATGTCTAAATCCGGAGTCATTTCAAACTATTTTAGTCACTAGCACCATTGGGTCCACTTAGCCTAATTGGGGCACATGTTCCAGTTACTAAAGTGTGGGAAACACTAATTCAGGCCAAGTTCCATTGATTGCACTTGCATGCATCAGTTTAAGAGCCTCCTAGATCAATCCCCACAAATTAGGATCCACTAGGTGTGTCGATACCAAACTCCATCAGTTGAGTTGAGTCGGTGGCTAGTCAAGCTCAATTAGGAGTCAGTTACATTCAGTTATATTTTGTTACATTCAGTTCTACTCAGTTAGCCGTAGGATTGCATGGCTACGTGTAGGTGAGGCAGATTTACTCACCTACCTCAGTCAGTTAGACTAGTTAATTGATAATTAACACTGGATTAGACACTTGAGTTGGGTTGTTGAACTCCGATGAACTCCGATAATGATTTAGACAAGGTCAGTTAACCATTCAGTCAAGTAGAGTCAAACCAATTCAAATTTCCTCACATGGATTCAAATTACATGGGGATTTTTAGCCATTGTACTTCATTGTAATTATTATCTATTACTTTTGATTAATAAAAGCATTCACAATTGCAAGCCATTTTTGCATTGCTTCATTCTTCAATTGCTGAGTGAATTGTATGATCTATCTTGTGAGTTGTGGGTTGGTCCACAGATATATGTGCTCAATTTAATATGGTATTAGTGCCTCAATAGGACAAGGCACTTCTCCTACTACAGATTCATACTTGGATCAAAAAAAAAATTGAACAAAATTGCTCCTTCCAGTACTGCACCAGAAGCGGAGAATTTACCACTTAATATCCTAAGTAAAGGAATTGTTGATCAAGCTTTCTTGATCAACTATGCTGGGTGTGATGAAAATTCCAAAAGTGTAGGTTGTCGACCTCATTTTGTCTATTTGATTGTGTGATTTATAGGTTTATTAGTCTCCTTCACTACATTCTCTACAAGCAACTCAGTCTCCTTCACTGCATTTGCTACAATAGCTCATTCCTTTTCTTTGCATTCTAAATGGCCTCTCCAATGGAGCTTCTCACTCCTTTCAAATACGACCAGTGGAAGGAGGACATGGAGATGTAGCTATGCTCCAACAGACTCTTTAGACTCACAATGGAGATAGAGGCAAAGCCAATTCATTATGTTGACAAAGAGAATTACTGGAATAGGCTTGATGACGCATATGGATGCTTGTGCCTCTCAATCTCTCGAGATATTCTATTCCACATCAATGGATTGAAGAATCCCAAGAAGGTTTGGGATAAACTTGCTTCCTTATTTGAAAAGTAGGATGACCTGAGGATCTATCAACTAGAGAATGAGCTGATTTGTCTTCATCCAGCCAATTTCTAAACACTAAATGATTGCTTCAACAAATTCAAGCATCTAGTGTTCCAGTTGAAGTTGTGCAAGATTGAGAAGGGGGATGATCAACTCATCCTTGCCATTCTCTAAAGACTTGGTGCAGACTATTCAGTCTTTGTATCAAAATTTCATTCTGTGAAGCTCACTACTCCAAGCTGGAAGATGCCTACTCTTAACTCCTTCATTGAATCTCTCACTTAGGAGCATGGCAAGTTGATCCAAATGGGGATCATTCGACCTTCCAAAGAACAATCATTGGTTGCAAGAGGACCTAAGATAAAGGGAAGCAAAAGGATGAGTCTCCTATGGAGAAAGAGCAGTCAAATGAGCCTTCAGGTTCGAAGAGAAACAAGAAGAATGGAAAAGGAAAGACACTATGTTCTTACTTTGGAAGGGGCTTCCATCCATAAATATCCTATATGAGAAGAACAATTGATAAGATGGCTCTTCTTCTTAAGAAACATAGCATTACTATACCTACTAGAGCAAGGAAGGCTAACCATAGAGAAGAAACTGAAGAAAATGAAGAGACATGCCATGTACTGAAGGCTAGCTTCTCAATAGCACATGCCTTCCTAATTGATTTTGGAGCTTCCAATAATATGGTTGCATCCAGAGAATCATTCTTTTCCTTGCAGTATTTTGATGGTCCTAGTATTGATATGGGAAATAATAGTAAAATTAAAGCCAAAGGGAATGGTTCTATCAAGCTTGAACATGGAAAGTTGAAAGATGTGATTTATGTGCCCTCCTTAGCTGCAAATCTGTTACCTGTATACCATATGACTCATACTGGCTCTCCAAAGCGAGTGATATTTGGTCCTGACTCATTGGATATCACATATATCTCTACTGGGAACATCATAGCAAAGGGTGATGCAAATCATACCTCCAAGGCATATGAGTTCTCACACTTCATGCCATTTCTAGAACCATTACACTCTCAGCAGCCACTTGCAAGGGAAGGTATAAACATTCCATCTACTTATTTTGCAGTTTCCACTTGTATTGTAGAACCAGCTGCATCGGTTTATGAGATTGAGATCCAGGGTGATTCAGATCCAGATCCAGTCCCTACTCCCAAGCGGGAAGCTAGGAAGATGACTGGAAATCCATCTGACACTCGGAAGGAAAAGACCCTTATGCTATGTCATGCAATCTCACCTCCTTTAGAGAGATGAAACAAACTCCCTGTGAGATGCTACATGGCAAGGGCTAATTAGTCACACTAAATTTAGAAGAATAGAGTGGACAATACACCTCTTCATCCAGAAAGAGGCAAAGGTTACATTCCTCCTTCCTTCCATCATCATTTTGGGAGAAGATGGAGAAGTCTGAATGCCAGGACCTAGGATACCTTTGCATAGAACATCATGCATGTTGCTTTGCTACATCACAGAGGTTGCAGCAATGTATTTTAAAGTTTTTCAAACTTGAATTTTGATTCGATCTACTTAGTTAGAGGGGCGGGATTTTTTCCCATGTGGTTTTTTCCCCACCTCCTTGTATTGAGTAGTTACTTTACTTGATGTAATGGGTTACCTATGGTCTTAGTTACCAGGGCCCACAAATTTTCAAAGTTATCATTCAGGGGGGGTGTTAGGATTATAATATTCCCTTGTCCAATTTGGTCAATTATGTCTAAATCAGGAGTCATTTCAATCTATTTTTAGTCACTAGCACCATTGGGTCCACTTAGCCAAATTGGGGCATGTAGCCAGGCAAGGCCCTAGCTACGTACTGAAACACCTACCTTGTGTCTATAGGATGAAAGGATAGAGCTTCTATGGGTGAAAGAAAAACCTGCAACAAGTTGTTAATGGAGAACCTACAGCACACTGTTAATGAAATGAACAAGAAAAAACCCTGCAATGAAAAAGTTAGCAAAAAACAAGCTATAAGAAACTAGATTAAACAATAAGAAAGTATTGACATCATTATACCTATGCTCTTGCTGGAAGATGGGCCACCATTCCCTAGCTTAATATGCTACCTCTCAATGGAATGGGGTTTTGGCTAATGGAGCAATGGAGCAAATGGAGGAGAAGGGTGAATGGTTTGAGAGATGTGGGTCTCAAAGCACTCACATGGGTAGAGTAACAATAGGCAAAATGAGGAATGTTTTGAAAGTGACCCCCACCCTTGTATTTATAGCCTTTTCTGAGTTTTTTAGGGTTTTAAGCCCTTGGTCAAGGCTTTAGCCCCTTTTTTGGGCTTTTAGCCCCTTTCTGTCATTCTTTAGCTCATTTAGGGATTTTAATAAGCTCCTTTTGGAGGTTTTATCCCCTTTGAGAGCTATTTTGGATCTTTTAGGGGTTTTAAATCCCTTTTTATGTTTTTTGAGCCTTTACAAAGGTGTGGGGATCAATGGAGAGGGTAAAATGGATGTCTTTGGGTGGTGTAGGTCATGTAGAGCTAATCGGGGGATTTTTTGGGTTAACACTACCTCTCAATGGAATGGGGTTTTCGCTAATGGAGCAATGGAGCAAATGGAGGAGAAGGGTGAATGGTTTTAGAGATGTGGGTCTCAAAGCACTCACACGGGCACTATAATGATAGGCGAAATGAGGAATGTTTTGAAAGTGACCCCACCCTTGTATTTATAGCCTTTTCTAAGTTTTTTAGGGTTTTAAGCCCTTGGTCAAGGCTTTAGCCCATTTTTTAGGCTTTTATCCCCTTCCGGCCATTCTTTAGCTCTTTTAGGGATTTTAAGCTACTTTTGGAGGTTTTAGCCCCTTTGAGAGCTATTTTGGCTCTTTTTAAGGGTTTTTAAGCCCTTTTTATGTTTTTTGAGCCTTTACAAAGGTGTGGGGGTCAATGGAGAAGGTAAAATGGATGTCTTTGGGTGGCATAGGTCATGTAGAGCTAATCAGGGGATTTTTTGGGTTAACGTATTGCCCCCTGATGTCATGTGACGGCAGGAGCTCATCATATGGCTGATAGACATCATAGGATTTTCTAGGGAGAGGTGGTGCTTCTTGGGCTGGGACATGGTGGCTTTTGGTTTTTGTATTAATATGGTTTACATCAATGGGTGAGATACAAATAATGTGTGACATGTATATGGATGATTCGGGTATCCCCATGCTCGTAACAATGTAAAAAATAATCATGCGATCAAAGCTCTAGAATACAAGAGCCGATCATATACAACTGGTGTTACATAATGGTTGCCTTGATTAGAGGCTGAGTACGATACTGATATGAAGAACTGATACATTGGACCCATGTAATTCTCATGGAATGTTATATCTTCATAACTGATGACCTGCTAAATATGGGATGGTACATAAATGTGGGGATGACGAAGAGTTAGAGTCTTTGTGATACACTATGTTGCATCAATCACAAATCTATATAGAAGCATTGTTGGGGCTTATGAACACTGTCTCCAATGAAACCCAGAAATCACAAGGGACATGAACTTGTTTGAGTCCCGTAATAGACTCACCAGAGTGAAAGAGTCTAGTGACAACCCGGGTCTTCGACCAAATACTACATGGACCAATACCCTGTACGAATCTCAACGATGCGATGATGGTTGTTGAAGTCGAGCACATGAGAGATACAACCATCTCAAGAGGCACTAAGTAATCCTCTCAAGTGGTCAATGGAACTCGTCAATGAGGTTAATGAAACAAGGATACAGGGACCTTTGGGTCTATCCTCTGGAATAGATGTCTTGTAGTCAATAGAGGGAGACCTGCAACTAACCAAGGCAATGGTGTTTCCTTGATAAGAAGCACGATGGAGATAACCAAGGGTGTGAGGAAATTTGGGGATTGACACACTGAATTGGGAAACAGGGGCAGGGGGAGTTCAGAGGACTTAAACTTCCTTTGTTCAGAGTATGATGATAGGGATGACCTGGTAGCAAATGAAACCGACTCCTGGGAGAGGGATCATAGCTGTAATACCAGGAATGTAATTGCGGATGGGAAATACTTAGGGGAGGTAGACACTTTTGGTATTCATGGGATGCAAGGAAGACTCATCGCAGAATACTCGGTACAAAGGTGGCCCAAAGTGGAAATGCTACCAATTTGTTACATGTGGGGTGGTGTCTAAAGACACTATTATGGTACGATCTCGTGGATTTTTAGCAAGCCCAAGAAATTAAATGCTCGATGGTGCTTTCAATTTTAGAGAGTATGAAAGCATGAATAAGACTCCAGTGGGGTCTCTTTTTCATTGATAGTCTCCTGTGCCCGAAAAAGGATAAAAGTGTACATAGGAGAGCGAGACTTCTTTATCGTTGGTAGTCCAAGCAGGCCGAAACATTAGAGGAAATTTCAACTCAAAATGGGAATTTTAAATTTAACTCAAATTCCATGTCATCATGTGTTATCCAATGAAATTGCTTTAAATTTGAAATACCGTATAGGTATTAAACACTTTTTTAATATAAATTTGGGGATAGGTATCATAAAAAAAACTACTTTTTTTGTTTGTATTTTCGACATATCTCCCCGTATTTTTACTCAAATTTCGATCAGGAGAGCTCGTTGGATTTGGAATTAAATTCTACATCCAACGAGTACCCACTCGTCATATTTTTGACGGACCCTGCTACCCGAAAAAAGAAATACCTGAAAAAACATGATGATGATGTCATCATCACATTTTTTCTGGTATTTCTTGTTTTTCGAGTAGCAGGGTCTGTCAAAAGTATGACGAGTGGGTACTCGTTGGATGTGGAATTTAATTCTGCATCCAACGAGATCTCCCAATCGAAATTTGAGTAAAAACACGGGGAGATATGTCGAAAATGCAAACAAAAAAATAGTTTTTTCTTTTCTTCCTCCAAAATTAATAAATATTATTTTATTATTTTAACTATTATTTTATTAATTTTTTTTACGAGGTCCATTTTGAGGTGAAAATTCCTCTAATGAAGGTTAAACCTGTACTAACTAGACGGTCATTCAGATACTTTTACGAGCATGAACGAAACCAAGTTTGCTCGGCGATCTTTTCTTTATGAGAAGGTTGGAAAAGAGCTTAAAGATAGCCCATGATGATATTTTCCATAAAGTGCGGCCCCTCTACTCGAGAAAGCATAAAAGGATGCAGAGGGGAATGGTCTTGGCTTGAATGTGCCAAGGTGGTCCTTTTCATATGGTGGTCTTCATAGTTCGCAAAAGGAGATAAATGACGTTATGTAGACGCCCTTTCCGATACTTTAACGAGCAGGAGAGGAAGCAAATGCGCTCGGCAATATTTTCATTCTTTTAGGAGTCAGAAAAGATCTTAACAAAAACTCCATTATGGTAAACCAAGCAAGAGGGCACTAATGGTTCCACCTTGTGGGACAATGGATAGTGGTCAAAGGTGGCTAGATATGCAATATGGATGGAGTGGATGGCTCGTGAAAATTCCAATACACATCGAGGGAGACTCACGCGGTGGTGCGCAAATTTGGGTGACTTCTGGGAAGTGGCCTGTAAATCATAGTGACAACATGAGACAAGGGTCTCGTCAAAAGATAGAGGATGGAAAACTGAACCTGGTGATGCGAGTGGCATCTCAAATGGTCTTCGGATGACTTTGACTAGAAGCTAGTGATGATGCCCCTCGTGCGGTGGTGCATGGGGAAAAACTAGACCAAATGGAGGCCTATGTGTATGTAGTTGACCAAATGGAGGCCTATGGGTATGGAGTTATCTCAACGTACAATGTGTGATTTGTGTGGTGACACACAAATTGATGTGACTCTAGGAAATGGCCCAAGGAATCAATAGGGAGGGAGGCAGTCTAAAGGTCGTTTCTCAACCTGGGAGCATTGTTCAACCGGGGAGATATGAAGAAGCCTCGACCTTGAGTAAGGTCTAGGGACCTTAAAGGTATGCTTAGTATAGTGGTAGCTAGATCATATGTGCAACATACTATGTGCATGTGCAGAAGTGGGACCATACCCTCCATTGGAATTCCAGCGGTGCAAGGGCAGGGTGGATTTGTTAGATCCACCTGCTCATGTGAAAATGATGCAATGGTGTAATAACCCAAAATTTCATAAAAATTAAATTTTTTTAAAGTGACATAAAATGTCTTAGATCGCAGTTTAGTAACTGCTAGCGGTTAGCGGAAAATGAAACAGTTTAACAAATTTTTAAGGATTAGTGTCAAATACAGAAACGCTAGTACAACTTTAATTTTTATAAGCCATAGAAGATGACTTTCATTTAATTTCTGCTAGCTATACTGATGTTTTACTTTTGTCAAGTAGGTGAGAAACCATGTTTGAATTCGGGGCTTACTTAGCATTCCGCTAACTCAAATGGACTGCTGGTTCTTATAGGTTCAATAGGTAAGCGTATGATCAAGTAGGAGTTTATTTTGAATTATTTCAAGATGTATTTCTTTAGCATGATAAGATGCTAGTATATAAATTGATTAATATGATGTAAGACTCCGATGAGGTAAAGTAAATTCCTTCATTGTTTTGGATCTATGATAGTATTTATATTTAATCCATTATGACTTTTAACCTTAACATAATTAATGCTATTTACAAGAATGAATTCTTCCAAGGTTTCTTTCTGTAGTAAAGTTTATAGTACCTAGTCTATTATAGATTCTTACAGTGAGCATAGAGCTCATGATCTTGTCAGAAAATTACTTCTACTATATCATGATCTTACTGCTATTGTCATGTTTAAAACTCAAGTGCACTGCTCTTTATGTATGAACATAATCTTATGTTTTTCAAAGGTAAAGTTTACAATGAAGGATTAGTTACTTAAGAGAAACTCTTTCCAAAGGTTAATCTTCAGTATTATGGAAGACTCCTTCCTTTATCAGCATCATGTCTTTCGGTTGAGAAGTTTAGAGCTCTTCAGTTTATGAAATAAATCATAATGTTATTATATTAATACTCTAACTATCCTTTACTAGTCATGTAACAATGCCAACTTATTTGATTTGCTGCAATGATGATTATCATCTTACACCGCTAGTAGAAAAGATGTATTCTTGATCTCTAGATTATAATCATGATACAAGTGTTATCGTAATATTAAAATACTATATTGATTTATAATGTTACAACAAACAATACTACTTGTATCCTAAGGTAGTTTTACTACCTAGTATCTACTATGTTGTAGTCGACACTATTGGCATTATATATTATAAGTTTTTGATCCTTATATAAAAACAATACTAGTTCCAAAACATGAATTTAACCATAGCATGGTTGACATTATGTAATCATAAGAACTAGTTAAAAGATCTATGGCATAGATTTCATTATTGGCTATGATATAAGTCTTTATACTATAGTCAATTGCATTGTGTTCATTATTGGCAATGATATAGTTCATCATCGAATGTGCAGCGTTGACATTAGGAATCGACCCACACTTGGTTAAAATTTTGGAAGGGCACGTGGTCCATCCTCCTCCATGCATTGGTTGACTTATAATGAAAACTGAAACCCTACTCCTTGGCATTTTTGTTTTGAGGATTGTCTTCCTGTAGGCTGCGCTATGAGACTCCTTGCAGCCATGTGAGGCCTGCTCTTTCTTAAAACTTGGTACTGAAGCCTGCATTGCCGTGCATAGTGGTTTAAGGGTTCGTGATTTGTGTTTTCAGTTTCTTTTGTGAGTTGAGAAAACATAGTGTGCATGGTTTTAACTTCTTCACTTGGCTCGAAACCTGTAAAAGGATTTTACCCTTGTGTCTATTCATTCTTTTCCTTGGCATCATGGAGCTTGAGTGTTGTATCCTTGCTACCTATTTCATAGGGTTGGAATGAGAGTTTTCTTGCTTCTTGATTTAGTTCACTTAAGCTGGTGACTGTTCCTTCTCATCTCCAATTACCTCTTACTCACAGGTAAACACCTTTACTTTGCTCTCATTCCTTTTGTCAATTTATTTACTAGTTAGGGTTTTAATAAATTATGAACAGAGTTATGAATATTGTTTGGTATTATTTGCAGGCTACCACCAACAGCTCCAGACTTGAAATGAAATGCCACTCATGCGTCGGTTAACTTCGTGGGATTTTCAAACGAGTAAGCCCTAGTCTCGTTGTGGGTTCTCCCTGCTTGCGAAATGGGTTATTGGTTGAAGGTTCCCATGGTTGGAAATATGGCTTCGAATTCTCCTTTGGTTAAGATGTTTAGTTTGTTTGTTTATTATCCACTTTTAATTTAAAACCCTTGCGATACTTCGTTGGGTAGCACAAGATTTTGAAGCTATGATGTATATGTGGTTTTGGTGAAACAGTTTCAGCCTTACGGCTTAATGATGTAATGCTGCTTGTTTAAGATTATAAGGAAAAAATCCTTTAAGCTCAGAGTTTTTAAAAGACCTCTGTCTCGTTCGCTTCAGTTTCTGTTTTACATTTGAACTTGAAGAAAGAAGACTTTGGATTGGGTTTACTCACCCTGTCAGTAATGTATTTAACTTACTATTAATATAAAAGATTTATTTATGTGTATTGGATTATTTAGCAGGCTGGGGTTTCAACCCATTGTTTCTACAGGATATAAGCCTACCTTGATTTGAGATTTACATTGCAAATGGTTAATGATTATTGGTTTACTTTGTTCGTTATTTACATATTCATTTTATTTATTACTACTCTATAAATTATAATTATTTTTAAGCACTGTTTAGAAGATATGGTTAAATTCTAGAACTCGCCTTTTAAGGGTTAAAAGAAATACTGTAACCCCTACATTTTATGAAATTATTGTTTATGCTTATAGTATTCTTGACTCTGTTTTTGAGAAATAGAATAATTAAAGATTATTTGACTTACAGTTATAAATATGATGCTAACTCTGTATGAAATGAAAAGATTCTAAATAGTTTTGCTTATAGTTTTTAGTTAAGAAAAAGCTTAGGTTTTTAATGCAGCATACTCGAAACTAGGGTAATATTGATTTTCAGAGATTTTTTGTAAATTAAAGGATTATAAAGAATCCTTAGACCCTGGATAAGACACACTCTGGTTTGTAGTTTATTGTTTATAAACTGTTTATTTATTTTCTTTTCACATTTTTTCTCAAATATTTAGTTGTTTACTTTACTACTGTTAATTATAATATCTTATATGTTATCAGTATACTAATACTAGAAATAATAATTTTTACTATTTTCGTTTTACACCTATGTTTCTATTTGGTTGGCTGAAGTAAATAAAAACAGACAAAACACAGCACTGATATTCAGTGAATTTCATAAACATTGAAGTAAAGTCTATCTACTAATTACATTTAAATAAAAAATCATATCTACTGTTTACATTCCAATAAAAGAATCATTTCATTTACTTAAAACAATCCAACAGTGCTACAGTATGACCTGAGTTTAGTTGTGGAAAAACCACGGGGTCTTCACTTAGTGAAACCATGCCATAGCATGTTCGTTCGTGGCATATGAAACAATACCCCTATTTTCAAAAAATATTGGAAAATACCTCCCAAAATCGTTTTTTTTAACCCCCTCCCAATATGCCTTCCCAATTTTAAAAAACCCCTATTTTCACTATGTATTGCATGTATCCATTTTTTCATTTACATTTTTTATACCCCTTTATATTTCTACCTAGTATATTGACATGATACCCCACATGCATTCTACAAAGAAGTCAATTATGACCTAAAAGACAACGCCAAAAGACCCTGTTTCAACCACATGTTCTGCAATGTAACTAATGGTCTGTCAAGTCAATAAAAGAATAAATAAACAATTGGAAAAAATTTCCATAATGAAACTATTCACTTAGATTCTAGGTTGTGACCTAATGAATTCTCACTGTGAACACAATATAGGTAAACCTATTTAGGCTGGCCATTTCTGCCACCTATGGTTGTAGCTATGATGTGTCCTGACTCTGCACCCATACCATCAATAATAGTTGGCTCAATATCCTGCAATTGATTTACATTGACATGTCAGTGAAGAACCATGTATAAAAATTCCTTCCATGAAAACAGGAAACAAGCATACAATAAATGCCTCCTTTCATTTCTTGCTTCAAATGAAAATATTTCTCTTAAAACAAAAAAATATTAGCTTACTTTCTCATCATCAACATCCAATTTTTTGCTCTTATCCTCATCTCAATCATCTCTCTAACAAGCCAATCAGCACTGTTCACTGGCCTTTTCAACCTGTTGATTGTCCTTGAGCTTCCCACACCTCCACTGTGCCCTAAGCTCGTTGATGCCATAAATGGCCTGAGTTTCGACAATCTGGAAATTAGTGTATTATTCCCCTTGGGATTCTATTCCCTACTCTCATCTCGTCTGAATTTGATCAACTTGAAGATGCTTCCAAGATGTGAAAAACAAGTTATGAACTATATGTCAGAGCGCTAATCAAAATGACAACACTTCAAAAATGTAGATGAGTTAAAGACATATTTTGAAGACATCGTGTTTGTCAATAGGCATTTTATTGGGCACTAAGTATGTTGCCCCTTGAACAAAAAAAATATGTGAAGAGCTCAGTTCCTTTCGAAGGGCATTTTACTGGGCACTAAGTATGTTGCCCCTCTACCAAAAAACAAGATGTGAAGAGTTCAGTTCCTTCAAAAGGGCCTTAAGCCCTTAAAAATAAAAACAGAACAAGAGTTCTCATGCTTCATTAAAATCCTCTTCATTGGATAGGCTTTAAGCCTAGTTCTAACAGTACTTAAAGGAAAACAGAGATCATGATTTCTCAAAAAATACTTTTGCATTAAGAAAGCTTCTTATAGAAACTGTTTAAATTTTTAAAGGTTAGAAAAACTATGAACATGAGTATCAGTATCATGGTATCACCACAATAGAGCCAACACAAGAACTTAAAATAGACACACCAACAACAATAGCCTTTACAAAATATTAGTTAATGATAAGACACCAAAATCCTAGGAACTAATTTTATCATGGTTCTCTAGATAAACAATTTCAAAACATAACATTTTAGAAAAATGACTCAAAGTTCCGTCATAGCGGTCCAATTCTAAGTTGAAAGAATAGAAACCATAAACAGAAACACACAAATATTAATCATGCAAAAGAATTAAAGCATCTATCAAGCTACCACAATTACTGTAATTAATCAGAAAAATGAAAGCAGAAAAATCATTAAAGTTACAAAAAGGCTTGTATAAATTAAGTGAAACCTTGAAGGTATTTCTCCTTGAGTAAGCATCAATTATGATCATAGAATCATAAAAGGTTAACCATATTCAGAGGAACCATGTAAATGATAGAAATGAGCACACTATTACTAGCTCGATGTCTTTTATGTGATCTAAATCCAATTGCAACCCCCTAACTTCCATGTACTATAACTACAATTGAATCTCCCCTTCCCACATGCTACTAAAAATGAGATATGGAGAAATGATAATGAAACAAGAAATCACCAAGAAATAGGGAAAATGGGTTTTGGGGTGAGATCATATAATAGTGTTTTTAACAATGTGACTCTATGATTGAAGATTTGTGTTGTTAGAAGGGCTGCTACAGAAATTTCAAATGTGGATTTATGGGAGTGATGAGATTATCTTCAGCTTTGGTTTCCTCCAAGTTTTCTATACAGTCCTACAACCTCACCAATTTGTCACAAAAATATGCCCAGAAAAGGGTCATCATTGCTAGTTGCAATCCATTCCAAGTGCCAATGGAAACAAGTCCTTTATGTTATGAAAATATGTTCCAAGTATGATATGCTTGAGTGTGATATCTCATGCCCAATGCATGCTATATGATTGTTATGAGTTTCCATAATTGGCTAGTTGAGTACAGATTTTATCTAGGGCTGATTTTATTGCTGAAATTGACTTGAAATAAGACTCCAAAAGTGCCTCAACAAGTGTCCAAATGATTATGTGGAAGAATTCCTGTATTGTTAAACCTCTCTGAAATTCAAACCATATGTTACCTGAAAATTTGTAGGGGTTTTATAGCTGCAAGGCAAATCCATCCCTACAACAAACTCAGTAACTCAGGGAAGTGGCCATTGTCACCTCACCATTCTCTCTTGGGCTTCGGGTTGGTTCATGCCAACTCCAGGGGTGTTTCCCTAAAGTAAGACTACAGGGGGTTTTGATGGGAAAACACAAGGTGATTATGTAATAAAACCCTCACAGAATCGGAGTAAATGAGAAAAGAAATAAGGAGGAGTAGCCTTATCCATTGGGCCTGGGAAACAATTTACTACATTGAGTCTAAGCATGCAAGAAACAACACTCCTGTGGGCATGAGCTTCAAGTGTTTTAGTGTCTCCAATCTAAGACAACTACCTATCCAACACTTCCAAACATGGTTTTTTAGTGATAACAATCATTTTATGCAAAATAACTATAAATAAACTTGAACCACTTCAACTCCAAAGAATGTATGAGAATCCAGACTAGATGCAAAGTAGACTCAGATACACATTTGCTAGAAACTAAAGTAAAGATATTACAAACAAATATCTTACACAATAGACATGATCACATGCAATCAAAGACACTTGTCATAACATTTCAAGTCATAAGTGTCAAAAGTTCAAACTAATGTATGCCTTCTGTAGTTGAGGTTATTTTTGCTTTGATTTAGTTTACACAAATTTTGAGTGTCACTGAATTCGAACTTGAAAACAAACACGAACCAAGTTAATTAGGTGTCAGCTAATACAAAATACTGACATGAGCATATATCCATAATATATTAGATGGTAAAAGACACCACTATTTAGAACATATCATTTATTGAAATTTAAAAGTACAATAGATGGTGGGAAAGAAATAAATTACTGATTTTTAGGTCATATTCAAGCCAATTGGAGAAGATATCTTGATCTTTTTCATAGTGTTGTTGACCCATTCATTCCCTTCCATATCGCTCGTTGCTTCCTTTTTGATAAAGGGGCATGGTTGCATTAACATAAAAAACAATTATAATTTCTATGGTAAATACAAGATAAAGAGTGAGTATAAGAGTACCATCAAAGATTCTACAATCTATTCTACAATGTCATTGGAGAAGCACTTGTCAATCAGAGAACCACTGCACAGAGACAAATATCTAGAATACTCAATCTATATCTATAATCCTCAATGGATTCTGTTGATGTAATTGTAACTTCAGAATGTATTCACTTGTAATTTTTATATATTGTAACCCAATGTTTATTCCTGAATGTGTCTGTAATATACTTGAGTCATGTCATGCCCCGATGTTCCTATCAGGAAGTTTTATAATGTAAACAAGTCATGTCAATTCATTGTGGGTAACCCTCCTATTGGTCAAGGGTTAAAGTCCCCATAGTTCTGGGGCACTAGGGTTATTAGACTCTATTAGAGAAGTTGGCCCTAGTAGGGTTTTGTCAAGTTGGGAATTAGTATAAATAGAGAGTGAGCCGCTATATTTATCACACACTCACTCACACTTAGTTGTAGCACATAGCTGAGGAAGAAGAAGACATTGGGGCTAGGAAGAAAGAGGTTACTGTTGTCGGGAGATCATCTTACTGTTTTTGGGTTTTACTTTTGGTGTTGATTCTATCTCTGAGGAAGTTGCGGGGTTTTCTCCATTTATGGTTTCCCCGAGGATAAACACTATGTTCATTGTCTCTTGTGTTTGATTTATGTGCTTGTTATTCTCTCAGTTAAAGATCCTAATGTATTGCTAGCTTAATGATAAAAATCTAACATGGTATCAGAGCTAACATGAGCAGAAGACACTGTGCAGCTATGGGAACTAGGGATTCCTACTTTATGGATCTCTCTCCATATATTTTTAGAAAAAGAAGGTTGGAATAACTCTCCTCCATAGGGCACATCTTTCTGTCGAAGCATAATCCAGTTCTGATGTTTTTCAGTTTTGGACCCGACACTTCTGCTGAAAATTAGGGCTTTCCACAGAAGTGGAATTTTTCAGTGATCCCAGGCCTGGATTGATCTCCTCCTCAAAATCGAAGTTTAGAGATAAAGATCAAAGCATTTGGTTGGAAAAAACTATGGAAAAGCAAAAACCCTAATCTGCTTCTGAACCAACACTACAGAATTTCAGCTCCAAATCCAGATCCGACATCTTGACTTGGTAAGATCTAAATCTTTTTTATTTCCATTTGAGGTTCTCAGTTAAGATGTCTCATTATACCAAGCTTGATTAAAATCTTGAGGGAGCTGATAACTTACGAGCCTGGAAGTATAGGATCTCCCTGGTCCTGGAAGAAAATGAGTTGGAATCCTATATCAGTGAGGAGGTTCTAATTCTAGAGGGAGATGAGGCTAAGGTCTTACACAAGAAGAAGTTGGTTATGGCAAAGAGCATTATTGCTGATTCAATCAAGGATCACCTCATACCACAGGTGTCCTCCCTAGAGACACCTAAAGCTATGGTTGATGCCCTAATCAAACTGTTTAAAGGGAAGAACATAAACAGGAAGATGACTCTAAGAAACCAACTAAAGAATGTAAAGATCCAGAATGCTGAGACCATCCAGTCTTACTTTACAAGGGTATCTCAGATCAAGGAACAGCTGGAAGTAGTAGATGAAGAAGTGGAAAATGTAGAGATTGTGATGACCACCTTGAATGGTCTCCCTAGATCATGGGACTCTTTCATTCAAGGGATCTGTGCCAGAAAGAAGTTAGTCAAGTTCAACAGACTATGGGAAGAATTCTCTCAAGAAGAAGCTCGGATAGAAGCTCGAGAAGAAAAGATGGGAAGTGAAGATCAAGCTCTCATAGCCCACACCAAGAAATTCAAAAGGGACCATCATCACTCCAAAGGTATGTCGTATCACTCTAGAAGAGATTGGTCTACTGTTAGATGTTACACATGTGATGAGAAAGGTCACATATCCAAATACTGCCCTAACAAAGGGAACTCAAAGAGGAAGAAGAGAAACAAGAGAAGACATCATGCTCATGCTGCAAAGGATGATGAACCTTCCACAAATAGAATCAAACAAGAAAGTGATTCTTCAAGTGATGGAGAATATGTGTTGATCTCCGCTCTCATGGGAACTATCTCACATGGAAGCAATGATTGGCTCATAGATATTGGTGCTTCCAAGCATATGACAGGATTCAAAGAATCATTTGTGAAACTATCTGAACATGAGTCACCTCACAAGGTGAAACTTGGGGATGACTACCAGTATCCAATAAAAGGTAGTGGTGAATCCTCCTATAAACTATACTCTAGAAAGTCTATGAAGATGAAAAATGTGTTGTTTGTACCAGGACTAAAGAAGAACCTCCTCTCCATATCTACATTGGATGCAAACAGAATGAGGGTTGCTTTTGTAGATGGCCAAGTTCTTATGTGGCCAAAGGGAAATACTTTTGACGATGCAATGGTGATTGGGGAATAAGAAGGAGGTCTATACAAATTGAAGGGCCAACCAGAACAAGCTTTGGTTCATGACTCAGAAGAACCAAATGAACTTTGGCATAGAAGGCTTGCACATGCGCATTACAGGGCACTACCACTTGCAAGAAAAGCTGTTGAAGGTCTTCCAGAAATTCAAGAAAAACATGTTGGGGTCTGCAAAGGATGTGCGAAAGGAAAGAACACAAAGAAGACATTTCCCAAGTAGCAAGAGCAAAGCAAAAGGAATCTTGGAAATCATCCACTCCGATGTATGCGGTCCAATGTCATCAAGTTCACTAAGCAGGTATGTATACTATGTTTCTTTTATTGATGAATTTTCTAGGAAGACATGGATTTACTTCATGAAGAACAAAGATGAAGTATTCAACAAGTTCAAGGAATTCAAAGCCTTGATTGAGAACCACATTGAAAAGAAGATCAAGAATTTTCGATTAGATAATGGCGGAGAATTCACTTCAAATGAATTCAAAGAGTTATGCAAAGACTCAGGGATTAAGAGGGAGTTGTCCAATCCATATAATCCACAACAAAATGGGATTGCATAAAGGAAGAATAGAACTATCATGGAAGCTACAAGAGCAATGCTTCATGATCAAGATCTTCCTATGCATATATGGGCAGAAGCTACCAGAACAACAGTGTATGTACAGAACCATACTCCACACAGAGTACTCGAGAACAAGACACCTGAAGAAGTATTTTTCGGCAAGAAACCAGAAGTCAGCCATCTCAGAATATTCAACTGTCCAGTGTACATACACTTTCCAAAAGAGAAGAGAACAAAATTAGATCCTTTAGGAAAGAAGGGTATATTTGTGGGATACTCTGAAAGCTCGAAGGCTTATAGAATATACTTCCTAGGATTCAAGAAGATCGACATCAGCAGGGATGTGACATTTGATGAAGACTCAGATTAAAACAAATCTAGAAAGAGACCTGCTGAAGAACCTGAAAAAGCAAAAGCACCCATAATTCATGATACAACCATGAATGAAGAAACTCAAGAAGAAGATCAAGAATTTGAAGAACCACAAGAACATGTAGATCCACCTCAGGAGAATAATCCTCATAAGAGGAAACCTGCTTGGGTACGAGAAGCTATCCAAGGTGCTGAAAGATATGGGGCTCCAGAAGAGAATCATAAAGAAATAAAGAGGACTAGATCCTACTCCGGATGTGTAGCATTATTATGTGATTTCATCGATAAAGAACCTTCCAATTATGAAGAAGCGGTAGAACGAAAAGAATGGAAGGATGCTATGATCGAAGAGTATCAATTGATCATGAAGAATGATGTTTGGGATGTTGTCCCAAGACCAGAAGGGAAGTCTGTCATAACTTCCAAATGGATCTACAAGATCAAGCATGCTACAGATGGTAGCATTGAAAAATATAAAGCAAGATTTGTTGCTTGTGGTTTCTCCCAGAAAGAAGGAATAGACTATGAAGAAACCTTTGCACCAGTAGCTAGATACACTTCCATCAGATCAGTACTTGCTCTAGCTACAGTAATGAAATGGAAGATACACCAGATGGATGTCAAGACTACTTTCTTGAATGGTGTAGTGGAAGAGGAAGTGTATGTAGAGCTACCACTCGGTTTTGAGACACATGATAGGGAGTCTCATGTATGTAGATTGAAGAAAGCCCTGTATGGTTTGAAACAGGCACCTAGGACATGGTATGGAAGAATTGAAGACTTCCTATCCATTTTGGGCTTTACCAAGAGTAAAGCAGATTCCAACCTTTACTACAAGGTTGAAGATGGAAACCCAGTGATGCTCCTACTGTATGTAGATGATCTGTTTGTAACAGGTGTGGATGGGTTGATTGCAAATACGAAGAGGAAGCTTGCCTTCGAATTCGAAATGAAGGACTTGGGTATGATGCATTATTTTCTAGCCATGGAAGTGTGGCAGAATGTGGATGGAATCTTCCTTAGACAAGGGAAGTATGCAGTAGAGATCCTGAAGAGATTCAGGATGATGGACTGCAAGGACTTAACCACACCTATGGAATCGAACCTAAAGCTATTGAGTGATGCTTCATTTGAGTAGTTTGATGCCATGATGTATCATTAGATGATTGGGTGCTTGATGTACCTAACAAACATGAGACCAGATATTTGCTTTACTGTGAACACCTTGAGCCAGTTCTTGACAGATCTGAGACATGTTCACTTGATTGCTGCAAAGCATATTCTAAGGTACCTGAAGGGTACAATTGATTATGGGCTCAAGTATAAGACTGATCAGAAGATTAACCTGGAGGGTTATTTTGATTCAGATTGGGCAGGCAATGCCATCGATAGGAAGAGCACTTCAGGGTGTTTCTTTATTATGGGATCAGGTGTGATCTCTTGGTTTAACAGGAAGCAATCCTGTGTGGCATTGAGTACAGCTGAAGTAGAGTATGTCGCAACTTGTTCAGCTAGTTGTGAGGCAGTATGGCTAAGGAAGCTATTGTCTGATTTCTTTGATCTCCAGTTGGATGCTACTTGTATATATTGCGACAACCAGAGTTGTGTGAAGTTATTGAAGAACCTGGTGTTCCATGACAAGTCAAAGCATATCGAGATCAAGTATCACTATATCAAGGATATGTTGTAGAGAGGATCAGTGAAGCTCCATTATGTTGTGAAGGAAAAACATATAGCTGATGTGTTGACTAAGCCATTGGCTAGGGTGAAGTTTGAGTACTTCATGGATAAACTTGGTGTTCTCTAGATTGAGATTCCTCCCAAGAGGAAGTGATGTGTCCGTGTTGAGCCCTTCTGACATGGTGAGAGGATCAGTTCCTTCCATGGTTAGATGTAAGTGCTATGCCTTTCTGACATGGTGAGAGCATTGGTTCCTTCCATGGTCAGATGTAAGTGTTGTGCCTTTCTGACATGGTGAGAGGATTGGTTCTTTCCATGGTCAGATGTAAGTGCTATGCCTTTTTGACATGGTGAGAGGATTGGTTCCTTCCATGGTCATATGTAAGTGTTGTGCCTTTCTGACATGGTGAGAGGATTGGTTCCTTCCATGGTCAGATGTAATTGTTGTGCCCTTCCGACATGGTGAGAGGTTTGGTTCCTTCCATGGTCATATGTAAGAGCTGTGACATGGTGAGAGGATTGGTTCCTTCCATTATCAGATGTCTGTGTGGATTCCACATCCATCATGAAAAAGGGCTGGCTCTATGAAGACACATCTAGTATGAAAAAGGACTAGCTCTGTGTGGATGCCACACCTAGCATGAAAAAGGGTCGACTCTATGAAGACACGTCTAGTATGAAAAAGGATTAGCTCTGTGTGGATGCCACACCCAACATGAAAAAGGGACGGCTGTGTAAAGACTCATCCAGTATGAAGAAGGAATAGCTTTGTGTGGATGCCACATCTAGTATGAAAAAGGAATAACTCTGTGAAGACTCATCGAGTATGAAAAAGGACTGGCTCTGTGTGGATGCCACATCTAGTATGAAAAAGGACTAGCTCTGTGAAGACTCATCTAGTATGAAAAAGGACTAGCTCTGTGTGGATGCCACACCCAGCATGAAAAAGGGCTAGCTCTGTGAAGACTAATCCAGTATGAAAAAGGACTGGCTCTATGTGGATGCCACATCTAGTATGATAAAGGAATAGCTCTGTGAAGACTCATCTAGTATGAAAAAGGACTAGCTCTCTATGGATGCCACATCTAGTATGAAAAAGGACTAGCTCTGTGTGATGATACATCTAGTATGAAAAAGGACTGGCTCTATAGATGTACATCCAGCATGAAAAAGGGATGGCTCAGTAGAACTTCCTGTGACGAGAATATTTAGTGATGATGATCTAGCAGTGATGATCCAGATCGAGTGATGATCCAGATCCAGTGACGATGTCCAGTGATGATCCAGATCCAGTGATGATCTAGATCTAGTGATGATGATCTAGATCTGATGATGAAGATGACTTGAAGATGACGAGGACTCGATGATGATCCAGATGATACAGAGAAGAAGACTTGTGTTGAAAATTGTGTCAAAAGAATACCTTCCTAGTTAAGAGGGAGTGTTGATGTAATTGTAACTTCAGAATGTATTCACTTGTATTTCTTATGTATTGTAACCCAATGTTTATTCCAGGATGTGTATTTAATATACTTGAGTCATGTCATGCCCCGATGTTCCTATCGAGAGGTTCTATAATGTAAACAAGTCATGTTAAGTCATTATGGGTAACCCTCCTATTGGTCAAGGGTTAAAGTCCCCACAGTTCCAGGGAACTAGGGTTATTAGACTCTCCTAGAGAAGTTGGCCCTAGTAGGGTTTTGTCAAGTCAGGAATTAGTATAAATAGAGAGCGAGTCTCTCTATTTATCACACAATCACTCACACTTAGTTGTAGTGCATAGCCGAGGAATAAGAAGACACTAGGGCTAGGAAGAAAGAGGTTACTGCTGTCGGGAGATCATCTTACTGTTTTGAGGTTTTACTTTTGTTGTTGATTCTATCTTTGAGGAAGTTGTGGGCTTTTCTCCATTTATGGTTTCCCCAAGGATAAACACTGTGTTCATTGTCCCTTGTGTTTGATTGTTGTGCTTGTTATTCTCTTAGTTAAAAATCCTAATGTATTGCTAGCTTAATGATAAAAATCTAACATATTCAAGGCTTCAAGGCTTTGTGTTCAAGTTTGAATTCTTAGGAATTTGAACTTGAATCCAAGGCCTTCCTTTGCAATTTTTTGGGCTTTACTAATTGACAAAAAAAATTACTTATCCAATCAAGACTCAGACCATAGGAACAACTTAGGAAATCCAAAATGGAGAGTCAACTCAGCGTCACAACAAAACTCAGCATTAACTAGCTTCATAAAAATTTAGGAATCATAAACTCGAGAATCAGGGGTCATATACTTAGAAAAATTCAATAACTCTGAAACCTAGAAAACTCAGCAAAACTTGGTAATATTCTGCCAAGTTTGACCAAAAAGTAGCAATTTTTGACCAAAGATTCAACTCTGCTCACCAAGCTAGCAATCAGAGTTGATTCATGATATTCGGTGAGTCCTGTTACATAGGATATATCCTGTTTTGCTTATATTTCACAGGTTATGTGATATACATACCAGTGCTCTTAATATTCTTTTCTAGAGAGTACACAAAATGAGGCAAAATTATTATTGTATTTAAATAATTGGTAATTACTTTAATGGGCATCAAACATTACGAAACTACAAAATCTACCCCCAAAACATTCTGCAAGAGCTTTTGATATGTATCTTTGACAAAAATGGCTCCACAACAACTCGAAATTGCACATGATCAAAAGGAAGGTGAAAGACACAAGAAATATCCTTAGAATACAAGACTTTCTTTCCAAAGAGACCTCCAAGGAGAGAACGGTGAAAATCAACCTAGATGTTTCATTTACAGTAACTAACATATGCCTTAGCTACTCTAGGCAAAGTATTTGCTACACTACTTTCTACTGTTTATACTCGCACATTGTGAATTTTGAATGGACATACAATATACTAGATAAATATGATGCTTTAGTGGATGAATGACAAATCAAACGTTTGTCCTTCCATAACAGTTATAAAAGCATACAAATAAGTATGAATAGAAAAAATAAGACCCAATATAGCTAACACAAAATGCATGTAAAAACATAAAGCTTTTGGAAATACCACAGAAACAACCCTACAAATCAGAAAGTTTCTTTACAAACTGCACATAGCAACTTAGTGTCTCATCCAACATACCATGATATGAACGTTCTAATTACTGAAAGAAAAGAGTTCAGAAATATCTTTCTCACTCTTATTTGTAAACAATGTTGTAAATTTATATATCAGTCCAAAATATGGTAAAAAAATCCATTTTAAAAGAGTGGGAAAAGGACCCTAAAAACTCTAGAATCACACATGAATTATAAAAGGATGATAAATATCATTTGTAAAGTAGCCTACCGAGTAATGAAGTTTGCCTGCCTCCCTTTACACGATGTCATTAGGCTTAGGAAGCTATGTCTACATGTGTTGCAGAGGCTGCAACTACTTTAGTGGAGCCAGTGCCAACTGGTGTGACTGGACAGGATGATGCATACAAGATTTCTGTAGATGAAAAATATTATACTAAATGCTTTGATAATGACAAGAATTCAGTTAAGGGAAATGAGGAATGTGTCAAAGTAGACACATTGATCCAAAAAGAAGAAATCGAAATTGGAGTTAGTAAGAAACATGTGGAGTCTTCAGATCCATATCGATCCTTTATAAGGTTTTCTAAATTAAGGTGCCTGCACGGTATGCTTCCCAAACAGTTTCCACATTTGGCTACATAAATGTCTCTCTGTAATTGTATATTGGATCATACAGGCATTTTGAATTAACACTTGGTCCTAATGGATACAACCCTCCAAGAATCTCTCTTCTAAATATAAAAGCTCTCACCAAATCAAACAAAAGGCAGGGAAACTATCTTTTCATACAGTAAATCCTGAACTCTCAGTTGAAGGGTCATTAGTTCATAGTCCATGGAACATGTTACTAAATCCAAGTTATTGTTTTAATGGTTGTCGAAATCCTCAGTAGAAGGGTAACAATCTCATAATCCACGGACCATGTAACTAAATCCAATATGGCTGACATCAGCAGGCCTGTAGCATTAAGTTTGCAAGATTCACCAAGTAAAGAAGCCTCAACATATGAAATCTCAAAATAAATTTCTTCATATATTAAAAAGATGAACTATAAACCGGGTGCACTGAGTATTTTTCACAATCAAATCTCCCGTTTCCATACATTCACTTTTATTGCAATTACTTGGAAGGTTAAAAATCAATATGATCCAGAAAACATCTTAATAAAATACTAGTAGTGATAGAGATTTTGGAAATTACAAATATATATTATTCACAACATGCTCTGAATGGAGATAAGCAAATAACAACACCTTCTCTAAGGATGCAAGCCAATCAACAGTAAGAGCATTTTCTTGCATAGCTCCACAATCAAGCAAAACCTGCAACTCACAGCATCTTCAATTAGTAGAGTGCCTATGCCTAAGAAAAATATGAAAAGAAGAAAGTAATAATTTAACCAACTTGTAAAAATGGTCAAAATTTTGCCCAGGATATGGTCCAAATGGTGGTATTCTTACAAACTGTCCACCTATCTTAAATTCTGTGGACCCACACTCAACAGTTATAGTAAGCTGGATTAAATTTATAGAAGTTGTGAAACAAGCTCACACAACGACTATTAGATTAATCTTTTGTGTTACTATCTGAATTTGCACCAACATTCATAAGCATGGATCCTAAGGATGGGAAATGAATAGTAATATCTAATGTACAACCTTATTACCATAAGAATGTTTTTGGCATTTTCCAGTGGAATTCCAACATCTATGGAATACATTCTGATTTTGATGACTTAATGAGAAATATGGTTCTGACTCTTGAGTATTGACATCTTATCCTATGACTATCATGAGTATTATGAGTTATGTATGTGTCTTATAATCTCATTGTGATTAGTGATTTGTAAATGTGTAATTACTAATGTTAAATGTGCATTGATTCTGATTTCTATTGAATATTTGTAAAAATTTGGATCTAAATGTCTATATTTTTAATATATATATAACTTGTCCTATCGAATATTTGCTTCTTGCTCATGTTCAGTGGAAGCATTTTGACCAAAGAAAAAGATAAGGTGGAGTGAAGCCTCTCTCCAGAGAGAAATGCTAGCTGTAAAAATAGACTGATGACAAATTTGTCTTGAAGCAACACTAGATTTAGGATGAATTCGATCTCTCTTATGGCTGAAAATGGATGCCAAAAACATTGCTATTGTTGGTGTAAAAATAGATAGATTTTTTCTCCCCATAAAGCTAGCATTGTTCTCTCTAAAGAGCACTGCTAACTTTAGAAATAGGCTGATTACAGATTTGTCTTGTCTTGAAGCGACAGTAGTTTTAGAGTGAATTTGATCTCTCCTAGTGCTGAAAATGGATGCAAAAAAATGCTATTGTTGGTGTAAAACTGGATTGGTTTTTTCTCTCCATAATAATGCTGGTGTTTTTTGGTTTCATAATGATTTTATGCTATCTTTATCCTCTACTTTCTCCTCAAAAATAGTGCTTTGATTCCTGATTTGAAAGTGCTTTTCTCTGTTTTTAAAACTCTACTTTTTTCTTAGTCTCAGCACTGAATTTAGCATTTAATCTATGCCAAGTTTATCTAATTTATAGGCCCCAATTTTCTCCTAGTCAACATCGCTGATTTTGCTGAATTTAGTCTACTGATAGGCTACATACTCTTTCAAGAAAAGCGTTGTAGTTTTGCTTATGGAAACAATGACTTGGCTGCTACATGCAACATTATTCTTGATGGAAGAAAAGTTGATCAAGGCCTCCACAAAGAACTTTTTCTGCTATATTGATCCTTCATAAATATGCTGATTAGTCTCCCCAGGAGAGCACAACTCTTGAAGATGCTTTTGTGCTTTGTGCTTTGTATATATAAATATGTATACAACCGAAATGGATCAAATCACAACAAAAAAGGTCAATATACTACCAAAATGGATCCAAATTGTATAATAGTTAGAAAATTCCCTCTTCAATTGATAAAAAAATCTGCAGATGAACGATGTGATTTTTCATTTTTGCTTCTCTTAGTTATTTATTGAGCGATTTGCACAAAGTATCTCAAGCGGAGACATGCATGACAAAAAAGGCCAAAAGTTCTCTGTATTTCATACCAAAGGATTTTGACATAGTGAATCCAGAGTTCAAAATCAATAGCAGATGGAAATAGAAGCATATTCCATTATTTGTCAAAATCAAACTTCTTGCTCAAAATTTCTTTGTTTTCCAATCATAAGAACTAGCTTTTGGACAATTCTGTACTTACCGACAATATACAAATCCTAGAAAGTTCAAAAATTCTTCGAGTATATCAAGCATATTTGTCATTTGCGAGAACAGTAGCACACGATGTTCACCTTGTTTCAATCGTGGAAGCAGCTGCATCCACAACATTCTAAAATGATGAGATACAGAGAGAAAATACAAGACTTGAGGGTTTAAAATATGTAGGCCTTGTAGATTCCTAAAATTCATAATAATGAAATGAAAATTCAGACTTAATTAGTACGAAATTGATGATGACCTTTTCCAACAGCTGAAGCTTTCTAGATGCTCCAACAAGCATCTCAAATTATTTTTCTATAGAAGTGTTTACTGGTTCTTGTCATGGGAAAATATACTGACAACATAAACAACAAATTCACGTCATCACTTGTAGAACTCTCCTTTATTCAATGGTTCCAATAGATCATGATTATTCTAACAGTTATATAATGAAGAATTTCTTTTTGTAACACAAATTGTTTGAAGTACTTGCTGATAATAATAACTGCAAAATACTTATACAGTAACAAAATTTGTGTAGTAATTGATAATCCACAAATTTAATACAGATTCCAAAATTGATTAGTCATGCACCAAAAATATAAAAAACAAATTCCAGAAAGGCAGATAGATAGCAAAAGAGAAAAAGAAAGATGAGCTATTTATTAGTGTCCATTAGTGTAACTAATGAATGATGGAACTATTAATGTCAACTTAAAAACAACCAACCTATCTTAAATTATGTATACACACACACTCAATGTTTTTAGGTAAGCTACCTAACATTTATAGATGTGGTAAAACATGATACAAGCTCATATGAAGACAACTAGATTAATCCTGAGTTACTATTGGAATTCACACTAACTTCCATACACATGAAAATTGAAGATGGGAAATGAATAGTAATAAGTAATATACAACCTTATTACCAGAAAAAGATTTCACCAAAGGGGAACAATTTATGTCTAACATAAGAATAAAAGAGACTTCTCATGCATCCATAGAACACTATATTGCCTATGTTCATTAAGAGGAAGGAAACACGAAACAAGGAATCAAATAAATAAATTTAAGGAAAAGATAAAAATAACATATTTCTATCCAATGGGGTTTATAGTTTGTTAGATATTTACAAAATCAAAGGGGTTTTATATGCTTCTTCAAAATACAAATAGGTTTTGAATTAAAAAAAAACTGCAGTCTACAAAACTACCTTCAGCTTTTGAGTCAGTAATAATAAAATAAATCTAGACAAGCATGAAATTTTCTCTTCAACTTAGCTTCATTGATGCCAATGTGGGGGTATTTGTAGCAGGGACAAGATGGAGTTCCTGTAGTTGTCAACCATGGCTGACCTTTAGCTTTTAATGTCAAGGGGTTTTATGTCTGCATTATCATTGGGGCTTCAATTTGAAGGATTACTCCAATACTTTCACTATAGGTTCTACATGCAACTTTTAGAAACCTTCTTCAATTCTTGTGTTAAATTTTCAGCGCATGGTACACAGATAGGCACTCAGAAACTGAACCCTAACAACTAGAAAATTGAAAACTGTTAATACCTCTCAAGAGTCAAAACAACAAAGTCTGAACACTAAAATTCATACATAGACAATCTGAAAATATGAACATCAAGTCACCCCTACATATCAGGGGGTAACAGACACTAAGGTGTTTTAGGGAAATTCTATCTTCAAATGGCCTGCAATAAACATTAAGGGGGGAAGCTGTGATATCACATGTGATATGTTCCTTTCTATTATTGACCTTCTGCTCAGCTTCAGGGAGGATGTTGTACATAGGACTGAACCTATGTTGAGATATCCATAAACCATCTCATTTATTTATTTTGGCTATGGTTGACAACCTACTTGAGTTTGATATCCATGGAAGTCTTTCTTGAAGTTCAACCACTACCACTACGGTTTGTATTTGAGTTGGGTATCATAAACTCACTCTAATCTATATTCTGGCAAGTGCCACTCTTTGTGAGGAGATGGGCCTTTATAAACCCAATCCCATCTTTGCACAGATAATCAAACAAAGATAAATATTTGCACGTAAGAAGAAAATGTTCTTGAAATATTATCTAAGTAGATCATCGAAAGAAAACGACACACATTAAGGCAAGGAAACTTAACTTTGATGAATATTTGCATTTGGTAAAAAGGGCAAGAATTGAAGATGAAGATGAAACCAAGAAAATTGTAGGAGGCTCAAATAAAGGAGGCATATCAAGTACCAATGACAATAATGGAGAAAATATGGCATCATATAATGCTTGTGTGCTAAATGAATTCCATTTGAGAACTAATAATATCTTAAGTTCTAATAGTCTTGAAACTGAAGGTGATTTGCCACATGGGCAGATGTCTTCAATTTTTATGGAAAGGCCTATGAGTTGGACACCAAAGGCTGATAAATATCATTTGTGAATTAACCTACCAAGTGATGAAGTTTCCTTGCCTCCCTCTAAAAGCCGTCACCGGGATCAGGAAGCTATGTCTGCATGTGTTGTAGAGGCTACAACTTCTTTAGTGGATCCAGTGGAAACTGGTGTGACTTGTACTTTTACATGACCTTTTACATTAATGACATCTCCCAAAGGAGGAATAATAATAAAGTAAAGTACAAGTAGAATGTCCTTCGAAGTTACATTATTTCAATACTCTTCTATGAGACTTAAGTCTATTTGTATCTGTTAAGTTCACACAGAGGGATTTCCACATAACTTGAAGAAATCCCTAGTTGTATTGTAGGCATTCTCTATCCATTTAGATCTGTATCTTAAGGCAAAGGAAGCCCTAGCAAATGCAGAAATGGTTTGGAAAGCAGAGAAAGCCCTAGCATATGAAACCCAACACAAACACAGAAGCTCTGAAGCCCTAGCATGCATAGTACCAATGACACAGCCTGAGGAGAACCAACATCATAGGGAAGACACCCAAGACACATGCAGAGCTCTTTAAAATTCTTCTGAAATCTAGTGCCAAACAATAGCACCCATCTTATGGTAAGTATTAGGAAAAGAGCATGAAGTATGTAATTAGTAAGTGTTTATATATGCTTAAGTGTGTGTTGACTTTGCATACTATGTGTTTGGAATAATTGGTCAAAGGAATGAAGTTGAATTTCTTATTGACAATTTGTGTTGAGTAGTTTGACTGTACTGATACCCTGTTTGGTATTTCTTAGTTCAATATGTATTTGGCATCTATCCATTAGCTGTAATAAACATTACTACAATAAACTATTTCCAGTTTTCCATTTACTGTAATCACAAACACTTTTTGTTTTTGAGGTGGCCATCTTGGAGATTAGATTGAACTTGGAATTTTATATGAATCAACTTTATCCTTATTAGACTAGAACGGGATCAGGGTAGAGATAACATTTGATCTGACTATGGATTAATATAGATAACTATAAGTTTGGATCACCATTTCCTTCTTTACAATTGTCAATTGCATAATTAACATTGCATGTAATCACAAACCATAATCCCAGGGTAGGAAAAAGACATCCAAATGTTGCAGAATCCCACAAGCCTCAAAAATATCCCAAGATGTGTTTGGCTTTATCATACATGATTAGTGTTGTTCTTGTACTGACTATGGATTAAGATAGCTAACTATAAGTTTGGATCACCATTTCCTTCTTTACAATTGTCAATTGTATAATTAACATTGCATGTAATCACAGACCATAATCCCAGGCCAGGCAAAAGACATCCAAATGATGCAGAATCCCACAAGCCTAAAAAATATCCCAAGCTGTGTTTGACTTTATCATACATGATCAGTGGTGTTCTTGTACTACAGGAGCAAGGCCTCAGTTGAATATCCTTATATATTCTCCATTAGCTGTAATCACTATTTCCAATGGCTAACTAGAAAACTGTGCACACTTTCTTTTTAAAAAAAATTATGAATGTTGATTTTCCCAATTGTATATCCTCTTTGTATACTGAGATAAATGAATTCTAGTTGCATCTTCTAAAATGATTTTGATTGGAGACTTTTTAGCATTGCTTGTTACAGAAACCAAAACATACTGGAAACGGAGTAAACTAGATTCCTTATTGTTTACTGGTCATAGAAAAGTAATAAAAACATCAATTAGCAATTAGTGATGTTCCACAATGTGTCTGTGGAAGTATTCAATGGATTTCCATTGGCATGCCTATAAGAACCAATAATTCAAGATGCCTAGTTAGTGCTCCTTCACTATGTAGCCAAAAAAATAAATGTATGGCTAGAGAACATATTTTATTACTATCTGTTACCACAATGTAGACAAGTCATGTAGATATCAAACCAAAAAAAATACCCCAGCTCTGGAAAAGCCATGAGTGTCACCTCCTAAACATGCACATCTAAGGTATTCGATAAAAAACTACACTGAAAGAGAGGGAAGTAGAATGTAGGATAGACAGAATTACAAATAAACTATATGATATTGAAAAAATTATGGCCAACATTTTCAAATAACTTTCCAAGTTTATCCATAATGAAGACATGAAAAAGGAATATATACCTATGCCAATAGAAAAGCATTATATGCGGGGATTTTATAAGCCAAACCTCTAAATCGGTTCTTGGAGAGATATAAAGAAACACATTAGTAATGGACAATTTTGCACAACACATAAGTGTATCTCAGAAAAATGATAAACTAATCTGAACTTTAGAATTTTTGGATGCTCTTCTCTCGGAATATCTGTTGCTTAGATGATTAGGGTTTTTGGGTATGATATGAATTTTAGGTATGGCGCCTGTTCCTTGCATTAACTTGAATCTCAAGAGCAAATCCATATGGCCCTCTGTGCACTTCCACCCATAATTGTACATCAAACTTATGCAATTTTGAATTTTATGATGTCTTTCTATCAAGCAGTAAATGTTTATGGTTCAATCACTATCAGGTGACTATGTATGCAGAAGTGTTTCTAAGTTTATATTTTTATCTAATTCTAATTGTTAGAATATAATCCGTTAGGGATTATAATATTGTAAATAAATAAAATAGGAATAGTTGGAAGCCGAAAAGGCTGGACGGAAGGTTAAACAAACCGTCACATAAATGTATAAATGAATGCTTAGCCATGAATAGAATAATTGAATCGGGAGTTATTACCAACAAGTGGTATCAGAGCAGGGTTGTCTGCCGTAACTCCTGGCTGCCATTCTGCTTGCCAGTCCATTGCCAGACTGCTCCATCAGTCTGCCAATCGAATAGCATGCAGTGTATGAGTTACTCCTTCATGCACCTGCGTTTATTCTCTGCTAAAAAAAAGTTTGAATGAGCTATACCTAACCCTAATTCTCTCAATAACGTATATTTTGATCTCACGACTTCCTCCAAAACTGCCTGCGCTTCTGAATATCTCTTGATATCTGTGTAGGTATCTCTTGCTGGTGGAGATAGTGGCCTATTGTTTTAGGTTTAGGGCAAAGCAAAGTCACTGCAAGCGTTGTGTGATGCGTTGAGTGATGCGTTGAGAAATGAGTTGTGTGCTGCCATTGAAATGAGAGCTGCGTGAAGATTCACGCCTTCAGAACACAGCGTGGAGCTGTGTGTTGACGCCGTGACCTGCGTGGAGAAGGCTGTAAGAAATATTTTATATATTGCTGGATTATATATTGGATTGGCTGAGCACTGAATCGGTTGCTCTAGTTATTAAAGCAATCTCCCACAACATTTGATTTCGTTCTGGTGATTTAATGAGCCAAGTACCAGTCAATTAAATCAAATGAGCACGTGTTGATTACTACTCTGCAAACTGAATCGATTCCCAGCTTATATCTTGATGGAATCATTAGCTGCAACATTGGCGCCGTTGCTATATTGTGACACATACATGAAGACTATTGCTGCTCTCTCCATCATTCTGAGTTAAAATCCATGTCTGCGTGAGGTAAAATCCTTTGGTGGCTGCTGGTATCGCTGCACATTTTTGAATGAGCGCCCTTTCCAGGGAACCCTAAACCCTATTTTTTCTTGCTGAGTGCGTGCTGGCTGCGTTGGAGAGAGTTCGGTGATTATTTTAAAGACTGTGTGTATGCATAAAAGAAGACTGCGATTTGTATTTGTTGCTTTCTGCGTTGGTATTTGCTTGCTTTCTGAAGATTCATACCCCTCTGAATGATGGGCTTGGAGAGAAGATATAGAGACTGCTGCGTGGAGAGATTGCAGCCTGTAAGCTGGTGATTTGAAGGAAGAAAACTAATTCCTCCTGGAGACTGCTGCGTTTTGAAGATGGCGCCCGTGACTGAAATTTGATGATAATACACTGCATGATTGCATACTGGTGATAATATACTGGTGATTGATAATATACTGCGTTGATGAGCCTGTGATTGATATTTGATGAGGCCTGTATACCCTGCCAGAGGCTGCCTGGAGAAGAAATGCTATTGTTCTGCCTGTAGACTGATATATAGTGTGGAGCCTGTTGAAGACTGCTGCAGACTGCCTGCCTGGAGACTGCGTTAATAGCGTGGAGTACTACGACCTACCATTAACCTTGAAGACTGCAACCTCATCAAATGAAACCCTGAAGACTGATATATATCAAGACGTTGGAGTAAACCCTAATTTTCTGAGCTAACACGGTGGAGACTGCGTTGGGTGGAGACTGCGTTGGAAAAATAATCTCTGCTGTAGTGAATTCTTGGTGATGGTCGTTCACTTGTGGTGATTGATGGTCGTTCACTTGTACACGCTGCCTTAAGAATTGTACCGAGCCTGAAGAATTGTACAAGCTGCCTGGAGAATTGTACATGCTGCCTGAAGCTGGCATCTATGGTTTTGTTATCTTTATAACAAAATGGATTTGGTTTTGTTATTATAACAAGATTGTTTGCTAGATGATAATGAGAAGCTGAGATACAAGCTGTGGTGTTCTTGATTGTCGAGACGCTAGTCCAGAGTGTGAAGACTGAAAAGTATTCTTGCTGAGCCTGAAGACTAAGATTGATATATTGCAGACCAATGAAAATGTTGTATGATGTATATTATGCTGACTGATTTCTAGTGACCGATATAAGCCTGTGTATGACTGACAGTGATATATTTTGTATCTACTGATATATTTTCTATGAAATTGAGACTG
>LPNX010426855.1:34323-75716 GCA_001517045.1 Pseudotsuga menziesii | reverse complement strand
GAACACCCCTTCGGATTAAGAGGGGGATTGTTAGAATATAATCCGTTAGGGATTATAATATTGTAAATAAATAAAATAGGAATAGTTGGAAGCCAAAAAGGCTGGACGTAAGGTTAAACAAACCGTCACATAAATGTATAAATGAATGCTTAGCCATGGATAGAATAATTGAATCGGGAGTTATTACCAACACTAATGAGTAAAGATTTTGTAAAAAATAAAGCTTATACAATCAAATTTACATAATACTTAACTGCAGGCGGGTAAACTGTGAACTGCTTGATGTGATAATTTATGGTTCATGTGCATTAGCTTATTGTTGAGATGCTAAATAGAAGATTATGAAAAGCTATTAAAAAATGTACCCGAGTCATTGAAGTTAAAGTAGTAGGTGTTTCAAGACTTAGTTTGTGTGTGTGCTTTAAATTTGTACAAATATAGAGATAAGATAACTGTTTATGAAGAAATTGTAGGAACAATGTTCCACACTGGAAGTGGACACTATCACTAGATAGCCTAGTCTTGAAAATTCCTTTGCACAAGAACCTCAAAGTATGTATACCTAATCTGCATGATCATTTGTTGATTTCAAATTTTCTAATATGTAGGGAATAGTAAAATGATGTATTTATCTTATTCATAATTCTTCCCTTTGGTTTCCAACGTTTTTGACTCGTTGTTTTCCTGTGTTTGATAGGCACTACCGATACATGGCCAAGTGTTGATACTAATAATGAAGATCTTCATAACAGTCCTCTGCCATCAAATTCCATTAATAAATTTACATCAACATATAACCCGTCAATATCTAGAGATAGAAATGGTGAAGCTGCCATAACTTATATACATACTACAGATATTGAAGCTCTTATACCAAAGATTTGGCATTCTCACTATTATATGGAACCAACAATACAAGAGTTAGCAATTAAAGAGAGTGCAGAACCTGACTATTGCTGTCGGGTTAAATATTTTCTTGTAGGTAGAAGAGGTTATAGATCAATAAATTTTTTTGGGGAAACAGATGTTATATACCTAGATTTGGAGAGTATTATTCAATTCAACAAGTGCGAGATCCTTGTGTGCATGGATGAAAGCAAAAAGCCTCCTGTAGGCCAGGGTCTACACAAATCTGTAGAAATATCATTTTTAAATGTGAAATGCAAAGACAAAAAGACAGGTCAAGATTTCTTAGAACGCCCCGAGGTGAACAATATTCACAATTGAGGAACAATATCCTATCTATGACACTCGCTAGATTACCAATAGTAGATGTTATAGAAAACATCTGAACCTCAGTGTCCTGATTGACAGAGGTCCCAACATAGTAAAATCCACTTAGAAGTGCACGGACAAACCTAAAAGTATGCTAGCCTAGAACATGATACTTGGACCTAATGTGTTAAAAAAAACATCTTCGAACATGAATAGGGTATCCTGGACAGTGAATGAAATAAGAAATATACATTACAGAAAAATAAGAAAACAACGGGAAAACAATGAACTTAAAATCACTTTATCCATTTAAGGACTAAGCTAAGGGAAAATCCTGTCATTCATTAAAAAACACTATCAATTCCAGTGAGGTGAAAGAAGAGAAGTAATGTGCATACCTTGGAAGCTTCAACCCATTTGTTATCTATGAATTCGAGATGGGGGCACAGTTTGGCATGATTAAATATCATATCTTCTTTTGTTTGCAAGAAGTTTATTATATACTCGTGATAGTTAAGTACCTTCGTGACCACACCCATCATTCTCATAAGCATCAACTTCCTCATACATAATAAACTAATCTTTACTCTTCTCTGGAGGGATTGGCCTTATGTGAAGCTTATCTACTCTCTGCCTCAGTTGTTTTGTCTCATACTTATCATTCACAAGGTCTCTATACTCCACCAAGTACGCTGCCCCCTTATTTTTTACAAGTCATGCACATAACCAGGCCCCTCTGAACCCCTCTTCATCGTTGGACAGCTCCACCAGGTCACCATTGTTCAACTTCAATTTCTCATATGGATGATGGGAAATCCAGATCATGTATTGATGAATGCTTAATATTGATGATGGGAAATCTAGATAATGTATTGATGAAAGCTTAAAGGATTCCGCAGAGAAAGTATAGTTTACAAAAAAATATAAAATCCAAGAAGTAATTGATAAGTCATGATATTAAGAGGAAAGTACATAGGAAGAAAAATGGCAAAAGACACATGGGGCAGGAAAATAAAGAGTATAATTACCACTCCCCTGCTTAATTCGTGATAAGCACAAATGTAAAAATCACGTGCTTCTTTGAGAAACAAAGCACTAATATACTGATCCATTACTCACCATAGTGGTCAAACAACACCTACGTTACAGCATTGTTGCATCAATCCATTGCAACTACCAGAACAAAATAGACCTGCAATAAACCGTTAGATCCAAAACTTAAGAAAAAAATATAGAATAACAGAAACCTATTTACCTTTATGGGCCCGCCTACACCCGGTTCAGATGCAGACTTGGGATTCCACTTAGATACACACATCTATCTACCCAAATATGGTGGCTGGTGGAGTGTACCATTCTATCCTTGGCAAATGAAGTGCCGGGTAGCATGGTCGGTGTGGGGTTATGGCTCTTGAAGCGCTCTCGAATTGAATGGTATGCAATGGACTATCGAACTTGAATAGGTGGAATTAAATCTGCAGAAACCGTGGGTTATACCTTGACTTAAGCTTCTTGCTACTTGTTTGGTTGCTAGTCCTGCTGAGCCACTTGCAAGGCGAAGGGAATACTTGAACGATAGTGAAACACTTCTGTCCTCACTTCTAGTTGATCAACAAAACAACTTGCATCACGATGGAAAAATGTGCTTCATACTGTAAATTTACTTTCATTCTTCTTATGTGTGCCCTAGGATTTCGATCGATGGAAAACTCTTGGAACCCCTAAAAATCTCCAAACAGCTAAAATCATACCAAACTGATCGATGGCAAACTCTTGGAACCGATCTCGCCCCCAATTGATCGATGGCGAACTCTTGGAACCAATCTCACCCCATTTTTGCCCTAGTCGGGATAAAAAAATCCCCAATATATTGCATATTGTTTATTAAAATAAAAAAACCTTTTAACCCTAAATATATGCCCAATATAATTTTTGATTTTTTGGTCATTTTTAACCCCCCAATATGAATGAACGTGATATCATATTATTCCTTCGCCGATGCCCCCGTGGGAAAAACATAGCTTGGAAATTTATTTTCTATATATTTCACTTATTTAAATAATCAATTCCATTTCTACTATAATCTATAATTATACTGAACTTAAAAATACACAGTTACTTTTCATTTATTAACCCTAAACACTAACATGCCTGTAATCATGATAAACTAAAAATTATTTAACTGAAAATAGTAAAATAAAATAGAACCTGTTGAAGACAAGACAACAACAGCTTAAGGAGGCTATTCCTCCCTACCAAACTCATGGAGAGCGCTCAGACAACGTTTCCTCAAGACCCCCGAGCCTATTCCTGGTCTTCTTGGCTAAGAACTGGGTGGAGAATGCAACTGTAAAACCTCTGTCACCTGACTGGTTCAATTACCTTAGTAATAAAAATCTACTCTCAGCAGTATGATCTTCAGCTTAAAAGTTGCAACTAGATCAATCTCAGCAGTTATCCCCTCAAACACACTCTAGACTCCCCTCCATTGAATTTCTATTGAGTAAATTCATTCACACTGAATGATCACCTCTCTAGAATGAGCAGCCTCAGCTCTCTTCAATGGGAAATTTTATAGATATTCCTAGGTCTTCTGGGTCAGTTTTCATTAAATGAGCCACCTGCTCTGATTCCACTTTCTTGGGGAATCATGACCACAAATATAGGGAAGTTGCCACCTGCAACAGTTGGAAGTGGTTTGAGGATGCTCCCACTTGTCAGTTTGCTCTCCACCTAGTCTCCTCCACCAACTGACCAGTAAACAATCTTTTAACAACTTCCCTAAGTTGTTGTCTCCTCATTTATTTATATATAAATAAAATTTTCTGGATTTACATTAAATATTCTTGACCCCACTAGGTCACCAATTACAACTTAGCATAAAATTTAACACAATGTTCCTCAAATATTATAAAATTGTTTTTGCAAATTGGGGCATATGACATACACCACCCCTTAAAATATAACATTGTCCTCGATGTTATTTATTCCTTGTCCTCAGAGTTCCCCTGAAATAGAATTGGATATGTATCCTGCATATGACTTTCCAAATCCCAGGTGGCTTCCTCTAGACTAAGGTGCTTCCATTGCACCTTCGCTTAACCAATGGTGTAGTTTCAAAGTGTGATCGCCCTCTGCTCAAGGATACAATCTGGTTCCACCAGAAAATCTTCTTCGGGTTCCACCTGTACATCATTCTAGTTAATAACATGAGTAGCATCATGCACATATTTCTTGAATACAGAAATGTAAAAAACATTGTGAACTCTTAAATTCGGTGGTAAAGCTAACTGATAGGCTACCTGTCCCATCCTAGACAGTATTTCAAAAGGACCACAATAACGAGGTGTTATTTTAGCACAACTACCCAACCTCAGAGAACTCTTTTTGGGCCTCACCTTAATGAAAACATGTTCACCTACCTGGAACTCTTTTGGAGTTCTTTTAAGGTCTGCTTGACTTTTCTGTCGATCTTGCACAATTTTCAGATTACTTTGAACCTGCTTTACAATTACTTCCATTTCTTTCAATAATTTAGGTTCTAATACTAACCTGTCAACCAAATTACTCCAAGAGATGGTAGTGTTACATTTTCTTCCATACAAAATTTCGAAAGGACTACATCTAGTTGAAGCTTGATAATTATTATTATAAGCAAATTCTACCAGGTGTAAATAATCTTCCCATTTACCTGGTTGTTCCTTTACATACATTCTTAGTAGATCTTCCAGTACCTGATTTACTCTTTCAGTCTGTCCATCAGTTTGAGGATGGAAGGAAGTACTAAAATTTAACATGGTATTTAATCCTTTAAACAAAGATCTCCAAAAGTTACCTGTAAATTTAAGGTCTTGGTCTGAAATTATGACCTTCGGTATCTCATGTAGTCGAAAAATTCACTTTAAAAAGATATCAGCTATATTTGCAGCTTTATAAGTAGTTTTTATAGGTATAAAATGGTCTGCTGTACTCAATTTGTCAACCACTGCCATTATGGAGTCATTTAAGTTCTGATTTTTAGGCAGTCAGTAACAAAATTAATAACTTAATCTTAGGTACATTAGGTACATATATTTTATCTTTATACAGTAGAAATCCTTTTTCATTCAAGCTGTACCCTGTACTTAGACTTTCTATTGGATTTTCTTTTGATTTTGCTTGTAACTTTAGGTAATTTTCATCTTGTTCTATCCCTACTTTAAGTTGATCTTCCAAATCTATTGTATAAGTGCTGATAGCTGCTCTAAAATTCAGCTTTGCAATTCTACTTAATGCATCAGCAACTTTATTTTCTTTCCCTTTAATGTGTTGAATTTTGAAATCATATTCACTTAGAAAAGCTAGCCACCTAGCTTGTATAGCATTCAAGTTAGGTTGATCTAACAGATATTTTAATCCCTTATTATCCGTCATTAAGATAAATTTTCTTCCGATTAGATGATGACGCCACATTTTTAAAGCATGTATGACAACAACTAATTCCAAGTCATAGGTTTCATAATTCTTTTCATGAATCTTCAATTTCCTAGACTCATAAGCAATGACATGTACTTCCTGAGTCAATACTCCACCTAAACCGTCATTGCAGGCGTCGGTACATACTATAAAATCTTTATTTGGATCAGCTATTCTTAAAATTGGTGTGCTGGTTAATAAGGTTTTTAATTTTCTAAAACTATCTTCACACTTCTGATTCCAATCAAATTTCTTTCATTTTTTCTGCAAGGAGGTTATCGGATTTCTGATTCTTGAAAACCTTTCGATGAATCTCCGGTAATAACCAGTAATCCCCATGAATGATCAGACATCAGCTACATCTTTAGGAACTGGCCAATCTTCAATTTCCTTTATCTTTTTGGGATCCACTGAAATTCCTTCTTTAGTCATCACATGACCTAAGTACTGGATTTTATCCTTAAAGAAGTCACATTTACTAAACTTCGCAAAGAGTTGATGTTCTTGCAACTCTTGCAAAACAAATTTTAAATGTTCTTTATGTTATTCTTCATATTTCAAATAAATTAATATGTTGTCAATAAAATGACCACAAATTTATCTAGATATTTATGCATTACACTATTCATTAAACACATAAAAATAGTTGGAGCGTTAGTAAGCCCGAATGGCATGACGACAAACTCATAATGGCCATATTGAGTCCTAAAAGCTGTTTTAAAGATGTCTTCATCTTTAATTATGACTTGGTGATATCCAGACCGTAAGTCAATTTTTGAAAATACCGTAGCTCCACGTAGTTGATCAAACAGATCATCTATGCGAGGTAACGGGTATCTATTCTTGATAGTCATGTTATTTAATTGACGATAATCTATGCATAGTCGTAGAGTTCTGTCCTTTTTCTTAACAAAGATGATAGGTGCCCTCCAAGGAGAGACACAGGGTTGAATATAATTCTTGTCAATAAGTTCTTTTAACTGTGATTTAAGTTCATTTAATTCGAGTATATTCATCCGATAAGGGGCCTTTGAGCTGGACACTACACCAGGTACCGGCTCAATGTTAAAATCTAATTCCCTCTTTGGAGGCAGTCCTGGAATTTCTTCTGAAAATACATCTGCATACTCCTTTAGACCTGGTATATCCTCCAATTTTAATTTATCTATGTTGTTTAGATTTTCTTCATTGTTTACTGTTACTACATAAGCCTTGCAACCTTTCGTAACAGCTCTCTTAAGCTGCAGAGCATAAATCTTCCTTACGGTTGTTTTCCTAGGGATTCCCTTTACACTTATTAATTTTCCATCATTATTTATACAAGTAAAGGTTTTATAAAAGCAATTCAAGACCACCCTATGTTGCTCTAACCCAATCCATACCAATTAATATGTCGTATGAACCTAAAGGTAATACATTGAGCTTAACAAAAGTTTCAAATTGATCCATAGTTACTGTACAATTCTTTACAAAGTTAATTACCTTTCTCTTTGCACCAGTAGCTAACTGAACTAACCAAGAACTTACAAAATTTTCAACTGGGAGTTTACACTTTCTACCAAGTTTGGGGAAATATAGCTTAAACTAGCTCCTAGATCAATTAAAATAGATATGGGTGTTTTATTTATCTTACTTTCTACTTCCACCATGGAAGTTTGATAGTCTGCTTGCCGATTCTCCAAAGATGCATTGATCCTAGGCATAGTCCTCACTAAATCACCAACAATCATCTCCTCCTGTATTGTGTGGATATTGCTAACAGCCTTTTTTTTATTGGGACAGACTGAGGCATAATGTGGACCATTTCATTCCAAACACTTTATGGGTTCTTTTCGTTCAAAGTTCTTTGTGTAATTACTGTGATTGTTAGCAGACTCTTTATTCTTTTGATTGTTCTGATTGTTTTGTGAATTATTCTTATTTCCCTGGAAATTCTTATTAGAAAAATTTCTGGTTTTATTATTTTTAGAATTCCAACTAGGCACAAACTCTTTATTATTCCTTTTGGCCTTCTAGTTGGCCATACTCTCCTTTTTGTGATTCTGTTCATAATAGAAATTTTCTTTCCTCATGGTTTCTTCCAGGGTTTTTGGATTGTCATACTCAATCCTATCCTTTATGTGATAAGGTAAACAGCTAAAAAACCGTTGTACCTTCAGTTTCTCATCCACAATGTATGGAACATACCTAAGGAAACTTAGAAACTTATTGTTCAATTCTTTCATATTCATTGTACCTAGTTTTAGCTCATAGAATTCTTTAGCCCTTTCTTCATAGTACTGTTCAGATAAAAATTTCTTTTTGAAGTATTTCTTGGATGTACTCCAGTTTATGTTCTTCTCTCTTATACCTTTCACTCTCTTTAAATCTTGCCACCATATATTAGCTTTCCCTGTAAGATTATAAATGGCCATCCTAGCCTTTAATTGGTTAGAATAGTTATAAATCTTGAAGTACTTCTTCATCCCAGATAACCAGGATTCCTCTTTCTCCCCCTTTTCAATTTCTCCATTAAATGTTGGCGGCTTGATCTTCTCAAACTCCCCATATATTTCTTCATAAGGTTTATATTTTCTTTTCCTATTATGGTGATTATCCTCACTACTTTCACTAGTATAATGAGAGTTGCGTTGATCACCAAGTACTTCGAAAGATGAGCTACTTTCATTTTTAATCTATTTAGTCTTTTTATACTTATGTTGATAACTTATATCTTCCGAATCAACTCTTTTACCCTTTCCCTCATTATGAAATATTTCTATTAAGATCTGATTTAGCTCTTCCTGAGCTCTTAGAATCCTTTCATTTTCTTTCTTAACAGATTCCATTTCAGATTTTAATTCTTTTAATGTTTGTAAAAGTTCTAAAGAATTAGCGGTTATGTCTTCTTGTATAGGTTCCCTTTGTAGATGATCTTGTTTAGTATAAGGAGATTCCTCTTCTGCATATTCCTCCAATCTTTCCATACCTGTCGTTAAACTTAGAAACAAATTTCTTTGTTTATATCATTCAAACAAAACAACATCAGTAAAATGATTTAAATTTACTGTTCCATATAAGCAAGTTGAGCTTCATCAAGGCCTAGTGTTTGAACCTTGTGCTCTGATACCACATGTAATAACCCAAAATTTCATAAAAATTAAATTTTTTTAAAGTGACATAAAATGTCTTAGATCACAGTTTAGTAACTGCTAGTGGTTAGCGGAAAATGAAATAGTTTAACAAATTTTTAAGGATTAGTTTCAAATACAGAAACACTAATACAATTTTAATTTTTATAAGTCATAGAAGAGGACTTGCATTTAATTGCTGCTAGTTGTACTGATGTTTTACTTTTTTCAAGTAGGTGAGAAACCATGTTTGAATTCGGGGCTTACTTAGCATTTTGCTAACTCAAATGGACTGCTAGTTCTTACAGGTTCAGTAGGTAAGCGTATGATCAAGTAGGAGTTTATTTTGAATTATGTTGAGAAGTATTTCTTTAGCATGATAAGATGCTAGTATATAAAGTGATTAATATGATGCAAGACTCTAATGAGGTAAATTAAATTCCTTCGTTGTTTTGGATCTATGACAGTATTTATATTTAAGCCATTATGACTTTTAACCTTAACATAATTAATGCTATTTACAAGAATTAATTCTTCCAAGGTTTCTTTCTGTTGTAAATTTTATAGTACCTAGTCTATTATAGATTCTTACAGTGAGCATAGAGCTCATGATTTTGTCAAAAAATTGCTTCTACTGTATCATGATCTTACTACTATTGTCATGTTTAAAACTCAAGTGCACTGCTCTTTATGTATGAACATAATCCTATGTTTTTCAAAGGTAAATTTTACAATGAAGGATTAGTTACTTAAGAGAAACTCTTTCCAAAGGATAATTTTCAGTCTTCTGGAAGACTCCTTCCTTTATCAACATCAAGTCTTTTGGTTGAGAAGTTTAGAGCTCTTTAGTTTATGAAATAAATCATAATGTTATTATATTAATACTCTAACTATCCTTTACTAGTCATGTAAAAATACCAACTTATTTGATTTGTTGCAATGATGATTATCATCTTACACCGCTAGTAGACAAGATGTATTCTTGATCTCTAGATTATAATCATGATACAAGTGTTATTGTAATACTACAATACTATATTGATTTATAATGTTACAACAAACAATACTATTTGTATCCTAAGGTAGTTTTACTACCTAGTAACTACTATGTTGTTGTCGACACTATTGGCATTATATATTATAAGTTTTTGTTACTTATATAAAAAAAAATACTAGTTCCAAAACATGATTTTAACCATAGCATGGTTGACATTATGTAATCATAAGAACTAGTTAAAAGATCGATTGCATAGATTTCATTATTGGCTATGATATAAGTCTTTATAATATAGTCGATTGCATTGTGTTCATTATTGGAAATGATATAGCTCATCATTGGATGTGCAGTGTTGACATTAGGAATCAACCCACGCTTGGTTAAATTTTTGGAAGGACACGTGGTCCATCCTCCTCCACGCATTGGTTGACTTATAATGAAAATTGAAACCCTACTCCTTGGCATTTTTGTTTCGAGGGTTGTCTTCCTGTAGGATGCGCTATGAGACTCCTTGTGGCCATGAGAGGCCTGCTCTTTCTGAAGCCTGCATTGTTGTGCATAGTGGTTTAAGGGTTCGTGATTTGTGTTTTCAGTTTCTTTTGTGAGTTGAGAAAACACAGTGTGCGTGGTTTTAACTTCTTCACTTGGCTCGAAACCTATAAAAGGATTTTACCCTTGTGTCTGTTCATTCTTTTCCTTGGCATCGTGGAGCTTGAGTGTTGTATCCTTGCTGCCTCTATCACAGGGTTGGCATGAGGGTTTGCTTGCTTCTCGGTTTAGTTCACTCGAGCTGGTGACTGTTCCTTCTCGGCTCCAATTACCTCTTACTCACAGTTAAACACTTTTACTCTGATCTCATTCCTTTTGTCAATTTATTTACTAGTTAGGGTTTTAATAAATTATTAACGGAGTTCTGAATATTGTTTGGTATTTAAACTTGTAGGCTACCACCAACAGCTCCAGAGTTGAAAGGAAATGCCACTCATGCGTCGGTTAACTTCGTGGGATTTCAAATGGGTAAGCCCCGGTCTCGTCGTGGGTTCTCCCTGCTTGCGAAATGGGTTGTTGGTTGAAGGTTCATGTGGTTGGAAATATGGCTTTGGATTCTCCGTTGGTTAAGATGTTTAGTTTGTTTTTTTATTATCCAGTTTTAATTTAAAACCCTTGCGATACTTCGCTGGGTAGCACAAGATTTTGAGGCTATGATGTATATGTGGTCTTGGTGAAACAGTTTCAGCCTTATGGCTTAATGATGTAATGCTGTTTGTTTTAGATTATAAGGAAAACCTCCTTTAAGCTCAGAGTTTTTAAAAGACCTCTATCTCATTCGCTTCAGTTTCTCTTTTACATTTGAACTTGAAGAAATAAGACTTTGGACTGGGTTTACTCACCCTGTCAGTAATGTATTTAACTTACTGTTAATATAAAATATTTATGTGTATTGGATTATTTAGCAGGCTGGGGTTTCAACCCATCGTTTCTACAGGCTATAAGCCTACCTTGATTTGAGATTTATATTGCAAATGGTTAACGATTCTTGGTTTACTTTGTTCATTATTTACATATTCATTTTAGTTATTACTACTCTGTAAATTATAATTATTTTTAAGTATTGTTTAGAAGATATGGTTAAATTCTAGAACTCGGCTTTTAAGGGTTAAAAGAAATACTGTAACCCCTACAGTTTATGAAATTCTTGTTTCTCCTTATAGTATTCTTGACTCTGTTTTTGAGAAATAGAATAATGAAAGATTATTTGACTTATAGTTATAAATATGATGCTAACTCTGTATGAAATGAAAATATTCTAAACAGTTTTGCTTATACTTTTTAGTTAAGAAAAAGCTTAGGTTTTTAATGCAGCATACTCAAAACTAGGGTAATATTGATTTTCAGATTTTTTTTTGTAAATTAAAGGATTATAAAGAATCCTTAGACCCTGGATAAGACACACTCTGGTCTATAGTTTATTGTTTATAAATTGTTTATTTATTTTCTTTTTACATGTTTTCTCAAATATTTAGTTGTTTACTTTACTACTGTTAATTATAATATCTTATATGTTATCAATATACTAATACTGGAAATAATAATATTTACTATTTTCGTTTTACACCTATGTTTCTATTTGGTTGGCTGAAGTAAATAAGTGCAGACAAAACACGACACTACTATTCAATGAATTTCATAAACATTGAAGTAAAGTCTATCTACTAATTACATTTAAATAAAGAATCATATCTACTGTTTACATTCCAATAAAAGAATCATTTCATTTACTTAAAAAAATCCAACTGTGCTAGAGTACGACCTGAGTTCAGGTGTGGAAAAACACAGCTTGGAAATTTATTTTCTATCTATTTCACTTATTTACATAATCAATTCCATTTCCACTATAATCTATAATTCTACTGAACTTAACAATACACAGTTACTTTTCATTTATTAATCCTAAACACTAACATGCCTGTAATAGATAAACTAAAAATTATTTAACTGAAGACAGTAAAATAAAATAGAACTTGTTGAGGACAAGACAACAACAGCTTAAGGAGGCTATTCCTCCCTACCAAAATCCTGGAGAGCACTCAAACAACACTTCCTCAAGACCCCCGAGCATGTTCCTGGTCTTCTTGGCTGAGAACTGGGTGGAGAATGCAACTGCAAAACCTCTGTCACCTGACTGGTTCAATTACCTCAGTAATAAAAATCTGCTCTCAGTAGTATGACCTTCAGCTTAAAAGCTGCAACTAGATCAATCTCAGCAGTTATCCCCTCAAACACACTCTAGACTCTCCTCCATTGAATTTCTCTTGAGTAAATTCATTCACACTGAACGATCACCTCTCTAGAATGAGATGCGTCAGCTCTCTTCAATGGGAAATTTTATAGATATGCCTAGGTCTTATGGGTTAGTTTTCATTAAATGAGCCACCTGCTCTGATTCCACTTTCTTGGGGAATCATGACCAGAAATATAGGGAAGTTCCCACCTGCAATAGTTGGAAGTGGTTTGAGGATGCTGCCACATGTTAGTTTTCTCTCCACCCAGTCTCCTCCACTAATTGACCAGTAAACACTCTTTTAACAGCTTCCCTAAGATGTTGTCTCCGTATTTATTTATTTATAAATAAAATATTCTGAATTTACATTAAATATTCTTGACCCCACTGGGTCATCAATTACAACTTAGCATAAAATTTAACACAATGTTCCTCAAATATTATAAAATTGTTTTTGCAAATTGGGGCATGTGACAAATGGAGTTCTACAATGGACTCACTGTGACTAGACGTGGAACAACAATTGGAGGGGGTCACCAAATCATGGTAAAAATGATGTAAAACAAAAAATAAAAACTATGCCCCAAGTGCTTCATGGTGAGCGACTCAGGCATAGGACCTCCGATGAAGACCTTTCCTTGGAGACTCTACAGTCTGTGCAAAGTATGTGGGGGAAGAGTCTGGAATTCAATGGGAAAACCTGATTCCATGCCATGGGCTAAGTGAAAAGGTGTAAAACTGGTGGTGATTTTAGATATCTCTCCGTCATCACGAAAGTGGTGTCGGGATAGATCAGGTGGTTCTTCCATGGGTGAGGAGACGGAAGGACTACTGGAGTTAGATATCGTGTAAATGGTTGTGGTGGTTGAGGACAAAAACAGAGGGTGGATCTCCTCAATGACCGTGATTTCAGATTCAAGGGAATGTTTCCGAAGATTTCTTAGGGCAGCTCAAAACTCGACCAAGTCTTGGTAGTGGTGAGAATAATGTCCATACAAGCCGCAAAGGACGCATGCATGGTTTGTCCTCAAAGACTTGTTTTTGGATGTTATCCCACTTGGGAGGAAAACCATGGGGATGTTCTCTATTGAATCCATGGCATATAAGTGTGCGAGGAGCATGGGAATCTCAGGGAAATTTTGAGTTGCATGCCCTTATACATCACACATGGCACAAGGAGGAGTATGTCAGGGTTCAGTTGCAAGTTTGGTGTTCTTACCCCTTGTCCTATTTAGATGAGGCGAGGCTAGTGTGGGTACAAAAGGTGGTTTTTGTGGGCCAAGAGGGGGGCATGATTCAACCGTGATGGGTTGAATAGGAGTCAACACAAGTGGCATCGGAGGTTGAGCAGGTGGGTCAAGATACCACACAGGAATCCCCAATGTGAAGTGGGGTAATTTTAAGGAAGCCATTACTGGCTTACTCACTATGCTAGATGGGGGAAATAGGAAGGGAGTTGTGTGGACTAGGAAGGAGCCCCAGTAATTCCCTGGTGACTGCATTTGGGGATGTGGCTGCAATTGGGGTTGCGGCTGCGGGTTGGGGTGCGTTTGCAATTGGGGACACGATTGTGGTTGGGGCTGCGACTACGGTTGGGGCTTGGGTGCCATGGTGCTGGATGAGAGCATGCATAAATTCACAGTCTCTCTTGGTGCTAGTGGAGGTGGTAAGGATGGGAAGGCAGCCATCATGGAAGTGTCAGTGAACAATCCTAGTCTTACGGCCGTCAAGGGAGGGATGACTGTGTTGTCTATGGTAGGGATGACATTGACTGGTGCGACCGACCCTTGTGGATCGTGGTAACTTAGTTGTTCCACTGTCACAATCTTCCCATCATGGAGGAACATCATGAGATGGAAAACGGTAGATGCCACGACTTGCATAGCATACATGTAGCTGCATCCTGGGAGAAGGTTGTAGTCCGACTGAGCATTGATGACTTCTATGTCAATTAGGATGGTCTTCCCTACTAAAGAGATGGGTACGTGCGGAAGGATTCCTTGGGCTCTAGTGGCGTGGCCATCATAGGCACGTAGCGTGGTGGTGGATGGCTGCAGGATAGGGGACGCAAGTTTCTACCAGGCCAAGGTTGACATGACACAAGTGGACACCCCCTCTTCAATAATGCCCTGGTGCACGACCAAATTTCAAATCGACACTGGAATCTAGAAGGTGATGGTTGATGGCATTTTGGGCTCTCCGTTGTCCAAATCAAATGTGATCAATCTGGAGTCAAAGGGATCTACGGCACCGAGGGAGGCTAGTAAGGATTTTCGTTGTGTCAGACATGTTTTAAGTACCTCAAGAGCGAACATGGTCGTAGGTGATTGGGCCAAATTGTCAACGATACTGTAGTTAACTGCTGCTCTTACAGTGGCATTGTTGGCGAGGGGCCTGAAGGGAAGATGCAGACCTCTTGCTACCCCATCCATGGGAGGGGGAGGAAGGTGAAGAGGTGCATTCATTGTGTTTGATGTGGATGTCGCTGATGGGTCAGGGGTTTCAGTAGTAGATCCATACTGGTTTTTCCTAGTCTGCATGCTGATCTCTTCAATTGTCATCAATAGTAGGTCATGGATGCCTGTTTCTGTAAGCGAGGGCACAACGGGAGCAGGCAGGGACAAAGGCATAGTTTCTACCAATCCTTGGATTGGTAACAAGTTATGGAGCACCATGGGTGGAGGGCCCAGTGGTGCTAGATTAGGTTGGGCTACCATGTTGGTGCCCCGTTGAGCTTCATCCTGGAGATATTTTTTGGCGCGTTCCAGGAAAAGGAATTCGTGAGTGTAGTGCTCGTAGACATTGCACAGTTTGCATGGGTGGTTGGTCCGCAATGGAGAGTTCCATTGAGGTGGATTGGGTTGTTGGTTATTTTGTGCTAGTGGATTGACGTCATTGCGAGGAGGTTTAGATTGTTGGCTGCCTCTTTAGGGTTGGTTGTTACCTTGATTCCTAGCTTGGTTATTTTGGCCTTGTCCCTGTTGGTTTTTGGGGGCAGATGGGTTGGGATGATTTTGTTTAGCAAACACTTGTCCCAGAGGTGACGGCGGGGATGGGGCGAGGCTTTGAGCAGCTTGCACTAGTGGTGCATAGTAAACTTGGGGGGCTGATGGTGCCATAAATCTGGTCATTTGTCCCAAATATTGTTGTGCTAGCCACGAAGGTGCATGGTCCTGCTGTTGTGGTGCAGGTTGTGTATAGGAGGTTGTAGCTCCAGATTGAGATATCATTCTTGAATAATCAGGAGCTTGGTGTGGGTAGGAAACACTAGGGGTGCTTCTCAGGTGTGGAGGCATCATTGGTGGTGTCACGTGATGTTGTGTTTGGTGGGAAACAGAGCCTATGATGCCATCTATGTCATGATATTCCCCCGACGCATCCCGGTAGGAGGTGCCTGCACGGGGAGCGTCTGGAATGATGGTATAGAGGTATCCCGACTGTGCATAAATGAGGTCGAACTGTTGTTCTTTTAGGATGGCCTCTTCCTTTGTTTGGGGACATTTGGAGGCGGCGTCCTTGGCTATGGGTGGTAGCAATGTTTTTAAGAACCTGTCAAGGAAGATCATGTCATCAAGCTTGATCTTGCACAAGCTACGACGTCGCCACCACTCATGGATGTGGTTGGTTATGTGGGTCATAGTGTTTTGGTGACAAGATAGCAAGATTTCCACCCCTTCATCATATCTAATGGGGAGCTAGAAATACTGCAAGAACATAAAGGCCAAGGAGTTAAAGTTTGGGTACTTGGCTTGTGGTAGCTCGATGTACCACTTGGCTGCAGCACCTGTGAGGGTGCGTTGGAAAATCCTAAGTCTAATCGAATCATCTATGATGTTGTTTGATGAGCACCATAGGTGAAATGTCATTATATGGTTTTGGGGGCACTCCCCTTCCTTCCCTTCAAACTTGGGGATGTCTAAGGGGAGCTTGGTTGGCATGGGAGGCCAAAAGGTTTGATGAAAGATAGGGTCATTAGTTAACTTGGCCAAGTTAGGCAAGTTGAGGCGTGCCTTGAAAGGTAGGTTGGACCCAAGGTTGATATGAGAAGGACTTGCAATGGTAGTGGGGTTCACGAGAACATGATATCCTTGCATGACTGGGGGTACTTGTGGCACAGTTGTGGACGGGACACTGCCCCCAGGTATGGAAAGTGGGACAGTGTGAGCGAAAGGGCCACTGCCCCCAAGTATGATAGGAATTAGAGGAAATTTCAACTCAAAATGGGCCTCCTAAGGAAAATTAATAAAATAATAATTAAAATAACAAAATAATATTTATTAATTTTGGAGGAAGAAAATAAAAAACTACTTTTTTGTTCATATTTTCGACATATCTCCCTGTGTTTTTACTCAAATTTTGATCGGGAGAGCTCATCAGATGTAGAATTAAATTCCACATCCAATGAGTACCCACTAGGCATACTTTTGATGGGCCCCGCTATCCCAAAAACAAGAAATACCTGAAAAAACGTGATGATGACATCATCATCACATTTTTTCATGTATTTTTTGTTTTTGGGATAGCGGGGCCCATCAAAAGTATGTCGAGTGGGTACTCATTGGATGCAGAATTTAAATCCACATCCAACGAGCTCTCCCGATTGAAATTTGAGTAAACACACAGGTAGATATTTCTAAAATACGAACAAAAAAGTAGTTTTTTTAATGATACCTATCCCCAAATTTATATTAAAAATTTGTTTAAGAGGTACTCCCTTTCTTAATTTTAAAGCATTTTGATTGGATAATATATGATGACATGGAATATGTATTGTTTTTGGAAGGCCCATTTTAAATTGAAATTTCCTCTAAGTGAGTGGATGGGCCACTGCCCCCAAGTATGACAGTTGGGGCAGTTTGATTGGTAAGTATCGGTGGAGGAATTTGAGTTAGGACAGTCTGCATGGCAGTACTAGGACCACTTGTAAGGGTATTGGTGTTGACTTGAGGTGTGGACATGGGTCCACTTCCAATGATCATTCCGGGAAATGGATCTAGGTTTGCACCAGCCATGGGGCTAGATGGTGTGGTATGTAAGTTGGCCTTAGATTGATATGATTCTGAGTTTGAGTCAGAGGTTATGTGGTATTCTGACGGTGTAGAGGGTCATCAAGAATGGTATCGACGGTGTTGGTTCAAGGACCTGGACTGTGGTGGATCGCCTCTTAGGCATGAAGAAGAGCATGGGCGATCAATTGTGTTTGGTTGGTCTATCGATTGGTGTAATCTGGTAGTGACGTTCTGGACCCTGGTTTCAGTGGCTTCCTATTAGCTTTCAGGTGGTCACTCAACCACCAAGAATACCAAGAGACAACGCTTGTATTTTTCCTCACAGGAGATCTAGTTAGTCAGTAGGGGTCATTTCCCGTTTCACTTGACAATTCCTCTCAGCGATCAGCTACTTTGGGGTTCCCGTGGTACTCCTCACAATGAGTTTCAGGGCTAAGCCCAAGTACTTCCCACAGTTAAGGAAGTCAGGGACTTATTTCCTGAAAGACTGCAAGGTTTTGAATTAATGTAAATTGAAAGATTTTAATGGTTGGCTCATTGTCATGAACTGATTTTGGTTAGCATACTTGGTGTGGTTGTTTGCATGTTCAATGCATGAAAGATTGTGCATTTTTAAATTATTTTTTGCTATTAGTTTGGTGACTGCAATTATGGTTCATGAATACTTCGTAGACATTTCTGATTTGTTATAGAGATTACAGAATGGGAACCTGCTACAAAACCAGTGAATTTTTTGAAACATAAAATTTGAAACATGCAAATAATGAATCCTGAACTATTGCAGACCTGATAGGTGACTACCTTATGCATGTATTCCTCTTCAACCAAGAAAGAGTGCTAGGATATGAACACAGTGGGACTAATTCCACCCATAGATCCTCAGGTCACTCTCTAAGTGCAAGGTCGGTCAATAGGGAGGACGCGAACGCCATGAGGCCCTCTAGGCCTACCACCCCCTCTACCTTCCAAGTCACCCGTTTTTAGTGGTCTCAAGCAATAGCAAGTATAAGTGCCTATTACTATACGATCTTGACCCTTCATCTTATCCCAGAATACCCCGGAGGGTGATGACTGGGTAGAGGAGGAAGGGATTCAATGAGAGGTTAATTTCCAATTCTTTAAGTGAAAAAACTGAAAATTAAATTACAGTATTTTAGCTAATCCTTAAAACATATTCATATGTATTAACAGATAACCAAATCAACCTAAAATTTAAAAAAAATGTTTGCAAAAAGAAATAGGCTATTGGACAGTGGCATCTGGGCTGCACTGACAGTCCAAATAGCAGCAAACAGGCAAGCCCAAAAAGTTAAAATGCTCATACAAAGTAAAAAAAATGGGTCACGCACCTATAGAGGACCCATTTTTGCGGGGCAGATTGTGATCAAAACGTGAAGAATTACCTCAAATGGTTTAAAACCCACTTCGAAAACAGGCCCTTTTACCCTTAATCATGGGAAAATTCACAAATGGATCAAATTTTTGGGCAAAAAACAAGACCGAAAAGAGGTGAATTTTTAGAAATTAGGTTCGGTCGTTTTTGCATAGTTGAAGGATTTGCAAATCAAAGAACGAACAACAGTAACTGGTACTATGGCCGAAACAATAACAAAAATGAAATAAAAATATCTATCAATCTAAATAAGAAAATATCTATCAAACTAAGTAAGCAAAATATCTAAAAAAAACCCAGGTATCCTGTGGGATCGACCCGGTATGGTCACCAATATGTAGTTGGGAAAAGGCCCTAGCTACGTGCTGAAACACCTACCTTCCTGCAACAAGTTGTTAATGGAGAACCTGCAACACACTATTAATGAAATGAACAAGAAAAAACCCTTCAATGAAAAAGTTAGCAAAAAACAAGCTATAAGAAACTAGATTAAACAATAAGAAAGTATTAACATCATTATACCTATGCTCTTGCTAGAAGATGGGCCACCATGCCCTAGCTTAAGATGCTACCTCTCAATGGAATGGGGTTTTGGCTAATGGAGCAATGGAGCAAATGGAGGAGAAGGGTGAATGGTTTGAGAGATGTGGGTCTCAAAGCACTCACATGGGCAGAGTAATTATAGAAAAAATGAGGAATGTTTTGAAAGTGATCCCCACCCTTGTATTTATAACCTTTTTTGATTTTTTAGGGTTTTAAGCCCTTGGTCAAGTATTTAGCCCCTTTTTTGGGATTTTAGCCCTTTTCGGCCATTGTTTAGCTCTTTTAAGGCTTTTAATCTCCTTTTGGATGTTTTAGCCCCTTTGAGAGCTATTTTGGCTCTTTTTAGGGGTTTTAAGCCCTTTTTATGTTTTTTGAGCCTTTACAAAGGTGTGGGGGTCAATGGAGAGGGTAAAATGGATGTCTTTGGGTGGCGTAGGTCATGTATTGCTAATCAGGGGATTTTTTGGGTTAACAGAGCACATGTTCCAGTTACTAAAGTGTGGGGAACACTAATTGAGGCCAACTGCCACTGATTTCCCTTGCATGCATCAGCTTAGGCGCCTCCTAGATCAATCCCTACAAATTAGGAGCCACTGGGAGTGTCGATACCAAACTCCATCAGTTGAGTTGAGTTGGTGACTAGTCAAGATCAATTAGGAGTTAGTTACATTTAGTTCTACTCTGTTACATTCAATTCTACTCAATTAGCACTAGGATTGCATGGTTGCATGCAGGTGAGGCACATTTACTCACCTCCCTTAGTAAGTTAGACTAGTTAACTGATAATTAACATTGAATTAGACACTTGAGTTTGGTTGTTGAACTCCGATGAACTCCGACAATGTTTTAGACAAGGTCAGTTAACCATTTAGTCAAGTAGAGTCAAACCAATTCAAATTTACTCACATGGATTCGAATTGCATGAGTCTATTTAGCCATTGTACTTAATTGTAATTATTATCTAATTACTTTTGATTAATGAAAGCATTCACGGTTGCAATCCATTTTTGCACTGTTTCATTCTTCAATTGATAAGTAAATTGTATGATCTATCTTGTGAGTTGTCTGTTGATCCACAGATGTGCTCAATTTAATATGGGGTACTCTAATACCCCATTTTTACCCTTGTAATATATTAAATGAAATTATGTAAGATGGTGTAAATATGCTACTAAAGATTCCTGGTGTGGAGTTCAAGTCCAAGGCTCAACTAGTGAATATCTAGGTATGTATGATGTGGATATCCATAATAAATTATGTGGTTGTATTTTCATGGTGAATTAAAGTCTAGGTATATATTATGTTGAAAAATAAGAAAATGGTCCAAGATGGCTGTGTAAGGAGAACTAAAGGGGTTATGGTTCCACTAGAGGGTGAGAGGAAAGAGGGCCTATGGGAGAGTAATTCCTCTTTTTCCAAGTGTCATCCTTAAAACTCGTCCATTTAATGCGATGTGACTTAAATGAGCCATTTACTTTCTTTGGGTTATTAAATCCAATCATGGAATGAATGTGTGATGTTGGTGAGAAATTCTTCTCATGAAGTTATGGAAGTATACCATGAATATACATCTTATGATAATTGTAAGAGTCCATTCTATGGTCAAAAGTATTGTCAATTGTCTTTTCACTAGTCCTATCATCTCCATTGGAGTCTATCACTCATTTTTTTCCAAGCAAAGTTCATACACTATATAGATTTCTGGATGTAGTTCTCACCATTTCCAATTATTTTGGGATTTTTTTCTCTCCATTTCCAATTACCATACTATGAAATTAACTAGAAATTAGCATTGAGACGGGAAAAATGGTAGACATAGAGTGAATAATTATAGTTTTAAGTGAGCATAGATATTGGGAAATATAGGAAACATTCACCTATTGAACATTTGTTACTCCTTCGATGCTTGAGAAGCCATGAATTGATTTTACGGGAGAGTCTTTGAAAGCTTACAACATGTTGGGATATTTCTACACAAACTGAAGAGAATTGTAAGCGTTGGGTACTCCGAGGGACTATTAAGAACAGAAAGAGTAGAACTTCCTTTTGTTGTGTGGAGTAGTGGAAGAGAATCCATGGTTGGGATGGTTGAATGAGATGCGTGTAGTGCTCTGTGGTGAGTATATTGGCTAATATTGAGGGAACATATGTTGGGCTAAGAGAGAGGGAATCTTATAGACTTTTCCTTCACCTAGGTGACCTCATAGCCCAATTCGGGGGTTTTATCTATAGTTGATACCTACAATTGGGTGATAAATTTCTCTCACACAATCAAGCAATATGAAAAATTATAATTGCTTCCTATTATGAATTTGATTGTTTATGAATGTTTTCTATGTGAGTATAGTTGTCAATTCCTTTGTGATTTATATTTATGCACTTGCACATGAACTTCATAAATGATGGTACTCACACCCGACTAAATTAGTTGTGATTTCAAATACTAGCCTCTGTGGGGTGAAATGTTGTAATATAGAATTAGTAACTACCCATGATGTGATATAAATGAAGGATTGGGATGGATGAGGATGTCGTATAGTGGTATCAAATCTCTTTTCTAGTATTAGGGTTGTGTGGACCAAAGTTGATGTTTATAGGCACAAATAAAAGGTTACATACAAAGTGTTCGACAAAACTCCTTGGAGAAATCCATGGTTCCATTTATAATATAGTGTTTAAGAGAGCCACAAACTATATCTTTTGGTTATCAACAGGAATTAAATATTATTAAGAGAAAAAATGGGTATAAACCTCCAAAATTAGTAAAAAATGCTAGTTTTGTTAATTAACAAGAGTTAAAACTACCAAGATGAGGGGTCACAATATGTACGGGAACTAATATGATTGAATGATTGGTAATTAATTTGTCGAATTCAATTATATGAAATGACCAAATGTTTAATGGTTGGATTCATGCCATGAACATCAAATCAGAATCATGCATGCAAATGTAAGTTCTCTAGTCTTAACAAAGGGACCCTCACTATGAATGACTTGGATTATATCGAGTGGATCATATCAATAGACCCCAATTGTTCACACAAAGGAACATAATGAAGACAAAAGGAGGGGTCACACCATGAACAATCGATATTTGATTGAGTGTATTGGATTAGTTGATCTTGATCATTTGTGCAAAACAAGATGACAGTGAATTAACACGGGGAACATCACTGTGAAGATTATATCATGCAAGTTAGGTTAGTTGATTCTATATGTTCTTATTAAAAGAAGTGATCAAAACTTAGGACCATAGGAATTGCCACGAACAACTTAGATTTCATTGGGAAAGTTATATCTTTATATTTTGGTCATTCATGAAAAAGGGCATGCTAAATTTATAATAAAATGAATGATCTTGTGAACAATCATGATCTTATCACATCACTCAAATCAATGGCTCAGGAATGCTTACATTATTCCCTTTAACTAGTGTTAACAATTATGGTGTGGCAATCTTAGAGGGCATGGTTCCATGGAAAATTGGGGCGTAAGTAATATGTCATGGAAAAATTAGAGGATTCCACAAAGGTTCCAAGTGGGCATGGTGACACATCATCACCTACCATGTTGGCCTAGCACCATGTAAGAAGACAAAAATAAATGGACCCATTTTCTTGTTTTGAACATAATAGGAGAATCTTTTATCATATTTCTAAAAAAAAATCAGGGGTGAGTATGTAGTGCTAAGGGGTACAAAGATGCCAATGCAAGTGGGTGGTTGATTCAACTCCAAATTTTCAGAAAATGAGGATTAATTCCTTTTGAGTAACCTAATTAGAAACCCAACCAAAAGGCATGTTGGTGATGAAATCAAATAGTGCAGTCAATGGCCAAGAATGATGAAACCTAATGGAGCATTTAACATAATTCTCAAGCGTTTGGAATGGGGATGCAAAAGCATACCAACATTTTTTATTCCAAGACACTTTTTGGAGATTTTGAAAATATCGCATGAGAGAAAAGTGACCCAAGAAATTAAAAATGATTTTTTTTTATTTACTCAACATTTTACCTCCTTAGCATATAAAAAACTTTTTCCAAGTGAAGATTTTCTAGTTAGATCAATTTGAAATATAGCAATTTTAGGCATTTATTCTACATTTGGAAAACTGTTAAAAGGGAAAAGTATTCAATTGTAGAAAATTATAAAAATTGACTAGAGAATCATATCAGTAATTTTAAAGTTGTTAAGTACTCACCATCATGAGTTTTATCAATGCCTAATACAAAAATAGTTTCTAGCTCTTCTGATATTTTCTTCTATAAGTACTTAAAGTTGGTCACTGAGATTAAGAACACCTACATGAAAAGTGTAGAATTGGTAATTTTGGAGGGTTGTAACTTTTAGCTCCAAACTTAGAAATAAGCATAGTCATAGTCAACAGAAAGGTAATGTAAGGGAGGATATAATGGAAAGTTCAATTTTTTAAAACATTTTTCTGGTTGATTCATGAAGCACACATAGAAGACCATTTGGACTTGCTTGGGAAATACAATACCAATATGGGTGATCTCCAAAGTGTCGTAAAATTTGAGGAAAATATTTATAGGATGATATAAGAGCATATCATATGCGAAATTGAGTATGTATGACTACAACTACTTCATAATGGTGTTTGTATGATGGTGTAGTGGCACTTTTGAATGGGTAAGAGCATACTAACATTGCTTGTAACCTAGAAATGTGTAAGATCAGACCAAAGATGACTAATGATTGGTAACATGACAATACTATGGATGAACATGGATATTCAAGTGAGAATATTATGGTAATTTTTGTAAATAGGTGGAAAAATATTTTGAATGAATAAGATTATATTCTTACATAACGTCTTTTACAAACACTCATGACGGAAGAACTCAGAATGCTTAATGGTTCCTTAGCCATAATGCATGCAATCCATTTATTATATTTAGAATGCTAAATATGGATTATAGAGTTGGGTCATGAAATCCCTTATTTAGAGTAATTGGTTATCATGTATAGTTACTAAGGAAACAATCACAACTAATGGGAATATGGAACATGTTAGAAAATAAAGAACATGTCGCTCATATGGGTGATGGGTAAATCATCATTGTGGAAAAGTGTATGCATGTTGGGAAGAGATGTAAGTTTTTAACCAAAAATTTATGTTTAAAGAATGGGAATAGGTGATGAAATTCAATTCAAATAGAAGTTACTTATGGTGGAATGAGACATCCTAGTATGTGTAACTGTTAGACTCATAATCCTTTGGGATTGTGTTGTAAATAAGAACAACCACAAAATAGGAAGAGTCTTTTGTTGTGAAATACAAACCATCATTTGCATTGTATAAATAAATACATTCTACCATGAATAAAATACATATGAGAGTTATTTACCATTAATGGTGTCAAAGCCAGGTTTCCATTACTCCTTTGACATTCTGTCTGCTCTGCTATCTGCGTGATTATGCTACATACGTTTTCCCTTCCCTCTGGACGGTATGGTATTCTTTCCATTCCTGCTTTCTCAAATCAGTTTTCTCTGCCATATTCCTTGGATTTTCCATCCCTCTATTCTCTAGTAAAATTTCTCCACCAAGTGCTCTCCATCATGTGGGTCGAGTCTTTATTATGTGGTGTGTTTTTATATTTCCTGGGTATTCTCCAGGAACCCTATTTCCTCTCTCTATGAAATGTTCTCATCTCTATTCATGAACTAATGAATGCGTTATTGCAACGTTGAGACATTATTCTATTACTCCCTGGTAATTCTCTATGTTCTCTCCCAAAACCCTAATCCCTCATGAGTGCCATCTCCTTTAGGTTTATCATGACTAGTGTCTTCTGTACCAGAATCATCGTCTCTCCCCTCCACAAGAAATGTGATCTCTCCTTTCCACAGGTAACATGAACCCTAATCTCAGTGTGAGCCTTTGGTGAGAGATGATTTGTGAAGCTGTGTGGAGTTGACTTGTGTAAAGAGTTGACTTGTCTTCACATTGGATGCATAAAAGGAACATTGAATTACTATGTGTTATTTATTTCATACCACGAAGTTACTCTTTTCGAAGGTGCACATAGAACTTTTCTGATTTCCCGCATGAATACTCTCTCTTGGTGACTCCATCTTCATGGGATTCTTCCTTCCACATGAAATTTGTCCTAGCTGAAATTTTTTCTTGTGATTCATTATCAATTTATGTTGTGAAATCTGGATCCAGAACATGTATATTTTGACGTATGGTATCACCCGTGTGAATTGGGGTGCAATAGCCTTGGTGACATTGTTATTGTGTTGGTATCTAGCTCGTGAAGACTTCACTAACTGTTGTATTGTTTTTAAAGTGAGTTGTGACCTCTCCTTTGAAGTGAGTTTCCACCTCTCCCCATATGTGTTGGTCTCTTGAAGACTAGAGCTACATATTGAAGAGTTGCAACCTCATCTAATGATCTGCTCCTCATATGGTGAGATGCACCTCTCCTTTGATATGAGCTACGACATTTTAAGAAATTGTTGTAATACTTATGTTGACATATGGTATTGTCATTTGGGAGTTTTAGAATTTTTTAAATGGAATGTGTCACATAACTTCTTAGAAAATAGATAGACCTGACATAGACTAACACATATGAATTCATGTGATGTGAGGCATAATTTTGATGTAATCATTTGAAAACAAACATGGTCAAGTGTATTTTCTATAGACCTACAAAATTTTGTTGTGCTGAGTTTTTATGATTGTAAAAGAGGCAAGAGCTTATCATGTTTGTTTGTAAGAATTGCAAACTATTGCAGAAACTCATACTTATATTGTGTATAATAGTACACATAGTTTCTTATGCTATTTTTATAAAAGGTAATAGAGACTAAGAACTGCACCTATCTTTGGTTTGCTTCCAAATCTCATTTGTTTGTAGGTGATAGAGGTGATTGTTGCAAAGATGCATTAATTTTCATTTACATTTAGAGAAGTGAAGACCCCTTTCCTTGCTCACAACCAGATCAAGGGAGAGAACAACAGAAGAGGACGTGAAGATGAAATCTCCGAGGCAGGGGATAGAAACAACTCAAGAAAAATACTAGTTTTGAAATATGAAGAAGAAATGTGAAAAAAGTAAGGGCTAAGAGGATGGTAAAGCTCCTGAATTTTCTCACTATATTGTTGCACATTGTAACCTTGGATTAAATGAAATCACATCTCTTTCATCTTATAAATATCATTGGTTTATTGATATTGGTGCAACATCCCACATGACATTTAGAAAAGAATTTTTTGAATAACTAATTGAAACAGTAGATGACATAATGTATTTTGTCGACAAATACAACTTTAAACCAAAGGGATCAAGTTTCCTAGATTCCCTGACTTTGTGTCGCAAAATGTTCTCTATCTTCTATAGTTGCAAAGAATATTGTTGTCCTTAGTGTAGATTCGACACCAAGTCCATTCTATCCACATGTTTGATGGAATCATAGAGATATGAAATTCCTCAGACAACAAGATCATCATGACTGGATATGAAGATGGAAAGTTGTAGAAGTTGAAGGGATCATCTGTAAGAGTTCATAACTTTTCCTACCTCTCTCAGCATGGAGAAGGTAATTTGTCATTCAGTTTGTTATGACATGCTAGATATGGCCATCTCAATTAAAAATAGTGTTCATTTGTTGAGAAAGAACGGTCTTTGGTTTTCCTACCATTCCTAGGAAGATGAATAAATGTGATGCATGCATACTAGAAAAACATAGTAAGTAACCATTCCAAGGGTAGAAATTCAAAGCATGTAGAAATTTAGAGTTGGTTCACTCTGACTTGTGTGGTACCATGGCTATTCCTTCTTCCAATGGTAATAGATACCCCATGACCTTTGTTGATGACTACACCAAAATGTGTTAGGTATACTTGTTTATTCCAGAATCTGAAGCATTTCAAACATTCAAGAGTTTTCATGCATGAATATAAAATCAAGTATAGTCTCATATTGGCACACTTCGTATCGATAATGGAAAAAAATACACTTCTAATGATTTTGAAGACTATCTTCATCAACATGGGATTGCACATCAAACTTTGGCTCCTTATAACCCTCAACAAATCAGCATGGTAGAAAGGATGGATAGAACCATAATGAATATGGTACACTCAATAATGTTTTTCAAGAATGTAAAATTGATGTTTTGGGGTGATGCAATAATGTGTGCAACCAATTTGAGAAATAGAATTCTATCTCACGCTATTGAAGACAAGACTCCACACTAAATGTGGTATGGTGTTATATATAATTATATATAACATAATAATAATAATAATATAAAAATTAATATTAATATTAATTGTTAATCATAAAAACATTAATAATTAATTAAAAATTCAAGAGTCACGTTTTTATGTGAAAAGGTACAAATGGACTTAAAAAAGTATAAAAATTATAAATGTAATATCATATCTTATAACTTATAATATTATATATAAATTTGTATTTATGATTATTTCATTTTTCTAAAGTGGAAGTTCGAATAAATGAGTTTTTCTCATTTCAGTGGTATCAAAGGCAACCCTTCCTTAGGATTATGCTCATTCCGTCTTGTATCCAAATTTTTAGATATTTTCTGTTAATTTTTAGAGATTCTTTGAGCTTCAAAGTTCCTTGAGTGTAAACCCCACACTTCATCGATCTTCCCTTCCTCCCTCCACCTTACTCACCCCATCCCTTCACGCCTTATTCCAACTCTTTCTCCACACATCCCATCTCCCTCCATTCCCATTCTCGCATCCACCCTCCCTCTTATCCAATCATCCATCCTATATAACTCTCTACGCATCACTCCATAAATTAATTCACTACTCCCACTGCACCATCTATCCATGTCCATCTCTTCTTATCTATTTTGCACCATTTCCTCCATCTTCCACACTATCCCATTCTCCCCCTAGTCCTCCACCATCCTTCGACTTGTGGGATCCTCTTGGCCACTTCCACAATGCCTCTTCCATGTTGCATCCACACTCAATTATTGCACTGTTTCCCACTAATTGTGCCTCCCTCCAATGAACCAGCACGCCCTCCAATCTCCCTCATCACCCCACTGTCCACCTGTGGCTCCCTCCTACTTGCTTTGTGGCACCTCCCATCGCTCCTCCCATTGTACATTCTTTTCATACAACATTAACCTATGCTCCATATTTTTTACCTACATCGAATCCATTTGGGGTTCATCTTCCTCCACTCCTTTCCATCCTCCCATCCTAGCTCACACCTCCTCTTCCCATCCACCCTCCATGTACACCCCGCGTGCTCCTACTCCACACCACATCCCTGCTCCAACCCATGAGTCATGAATCCATCCTCCCTTATCAGTCACCACTGCCATAGCTCCAACAAATAGCTATGACCCCCTCCTAGCACCGATCTACTCAATCCTCTCACCTCGCACCATTTCTCTACCTCCATGTGCTTGTATTCTCCTGTGTCAACCTCAGCCCTCATGTCCCTCCTGCTTGCATTCCTCTTTTTCCAGGTGCTATATATATATATATATATATATATATATATCCCTACTTGAATTCTATACTCCAAAATTCCTTACTCCACCGTTACCCCCCAAAAAAATATGGAAGGAAATATTTTAACATCCGCGAGGCTAAGAATAGCCTATGGGATAGACCAACTCGCATGATTTTTTCTGCAATTCAATCCCTTGTATGTTCAACTTGATGATGTGCACCCCCAATTTTTCCACGGTCCCCTCGTTAAATAACTCATCCCAAGATTTATCCGCCAAGACCTTTGCATATCTATCCCTATTTTCCTTAAAGGATTCACACTCTAAAATGAAGTGTTTTTCTGTCTCCACCTTACCAGCAGTGCAAAAAATACACACTCTTTCTACCCAAGCTTCTTTTGGCCTTTTCCAGCGCCTAGTCTCACAACAGAGTTGATGGGAATTAGTTCTTAATTGAGCAATGAGAATTTTGGATTTCCAAGGTATATTGGCCCCTATGTACGCCTTTTGATGCTGATTGTAGGTAGGGTTAAACTCTTCAATATAATACTTTCTCTTTCTCCCTAACTCTTTCTCCCAAGTTCGCTTGTGGAACTTATTGATAACAAAAGCCTTTATTTCTTTACTATTCATAGGACACGTGCTCAAGCACATATCCCACTTGCTAAGCCATTTAATATTTTGCCGCATCAAAGTCTTCTTTCTTTTGCACAATATGTCATTGAAGACAACATTAGGCCTTCTACCTTCTTCCATTTTCTCAACTCTTTTTAGATATATTATGAGTCTTACCATAGCGATTGCTTCAATAGAAGTCACCCCCATTTCACTTATCATGATTTCGTATGGCACTAAACTCTTAATTTTGAACTTGCTTTGATCATGTGTTTTTGAATCTTTTCTATTTGCTTCCACTGTAAGTCAGAGGTACTTCTGGCCCAAAATTCACAGCCATAGAGAACAACCGGGATCACTAAGAGCCCAAAAAGGGTTTGCATATTTTTCCAGTCCCATAACTCTGCCTCTCTACACCTATTTTGGAAAGCATAAAATGCTTTCCAACCTCCTAGAGTTCTTTTTTTCTTGTAGCCTTCCCAACTCAAACTTTTGTTGAAGTCGATTCCGAGGTACTTGTAATCTTCCACTACTTCAAGGGTATTATCTTCAAAGTAGAACTTATGTTGTTTGTGTTTTCTTTTTCTATAGAAAACTACCACTTTCATCTTGCTAGTATTTACTTGCATCCCAACTGTTCTACAAAAGTGCTCAAGTGAAATCAAGTGCAAGCCAAGAGCAAACTCTGTAGTAGGGATTTCTCCCTTGCTACAGGGAAGGAATGGCTCCATTCCGTCTATAGGAAAGAAGGGTAGGTTCCTATATGGAAATGTAGAAAATAAATGGATATAAAGTAAGAAAGAATAGAAAGACAAGAAACGGCTGGAAACCCCTCTACAAACAATGTTAGGGCTTAACTCCAGCTACCTGCAAACAACTATTAGAAACAAAAGACCTGCAAAACAAGTTAAGAAACAAAACTACAACCAAATATGGGTTAGAAAAAAACTAAGCTACTAAATCAAATACATGAGCAAACAATGGTATACCTTCTCTTTAGTGCAATGGGCCACCATGCCCTGGCCGGAAGAAGCACCTCTCTCTCTCTCTCTCTCTCGGCAATGGAGGAGTTGTGGCTCAATGGGAGAATTAATGGATGAGAGGGGGAATGTGGGTGGCTTGAGAAACAAAGGGTCTCAAGGCATCCATGGGTAGCATAACAGTATGCAATGGAGAAGTGTTTTGAGAGTGACCCGCACCCCTCTATTTATAGCATTTTTAGGGTTCTAATCCCTTGGTCAGGGCTTTAGCCCCTTTTTTGGGATTTTAGCCCCTTCCGCCCTAACTTTAGCTCCTTTTATGGTTTTAGGCTCCTTTGAGGGGTTTTAGCCCCTTTTTGGAGGCTTTAGCCCCTAGGAGAGTTATTTAGGCTCCTTTTTGGGGTTTTTAAACCCTTTTACTCATTTTTAAGCCTTTTTGAGGGTGTGGGGGTCTAATGGGGTGATACAAAGGTCGTGCATGGGTGTCATTGGGTGGTGTAGGCCATGTCGAGCTGAGTGAGGGATTTTTTGGGTTAATAGATTGCCCCCTGATGTGTGAGGGCAGGAGCTCATCATATGGCCGATGAAAATCATAGGATTTTCTACGGAGAGGTGGTGCTTCCGAGGCTGGGGCATGGTGGATTTTGGTTTTTGTATTAATATGGTTCCCATCAATGGGTGAGATACAAATAATGTGTGACATGTATATGGACGAGGTGGGCATCCCCATGCTCGTGACAATGTCAAAAGAATAATGTGACATATGCTCTAGAATATAAGAACTGATCATATACAACTGATGATACAATAATGGTTTCCTCCATTAGAGGTTGAATACAATATTGATCTGAAGAACTGCTACATTGGACCCATGGCATTCTCATGGAATGCTATATCTTCATGATTGATGGCCTGCTGGATCTGGAATGGTACATAGATGTATGGACTCACTGATGGAGATTCAGAGTCTCTATGGTACAAGTATGCTGCATCAATCATAAATCTATATAGAAGCACTGATGGGGCTTCTAAACACTATCTCCAATGCAACCCATAAATCATAAGGGACATAACCTGTTTAGGTCCCTCGAATAGACTCATCAATGTGCTAGATTCAGGTGACATCTGGGGTCTTCGACCAAATGCTACACAGACCAAACCCTATATGAATCTCAGTGGTGCGATGATGTAGTTGGAGTTGAGCACGTGAGAAACAACCATCCCAAGAGGCAATAAGGACTCCTCTCAAATGGTCCAAGGAACTCATCAATGTGGTTAATGAAACCAAGATACAGGGATGTCTAGGTCTATCCTATGGAATATGTGTGTTGTCTTCGACAGAGGGAGACCTGCCCCAGGTCAAGGAAATGGTGTTTCCTTGACCAGAAGTGTGAGGGAGATAACCGAAAGATGTGAGACAATCTGTGGACTAACCCACTGAATGGGGGGGGAGGTAAAGAGTTAAACAGGGGCAGGGGGAGTGTAGTAGACTCAAAATTCCTTTGTTCAGAGTATGATGGCAGGGTGGACCAGGAAACAAATGAAACTGACTCATGGGAATGGGATCATAGCTGTAATACCAGGAATGTAACTGCAAATGGGAAATAGTTGGGGGAGGTGGACACTTTTCATATTGATGGGATCCAAGGAAGACACATTGCAGAGTACTATGAACAAAGGCGACCCAAAGTGGGACTGCTGCCAAACTATTTTCTGTGAGGTGGTGTCTAGAGACACCATTGTGGTACGATCTCATGGATTTTTGGCGAGCCCGAGAAGGTAAATGCTTGATGGTGCTTTCAATTTTAGAGAGTCTGAAAGCACGAAGAAGACTCTAGTGAGGGCTCTTTTTCATTGGTAGTCTCCTGTGCCCAAAAAGGGATAAAAGTATACATAGGAGAGCTCACCCATCCTATAGGGGATGAGAGACTTCTTTACCGTTGGTAGTCCAATCAGACCAAAAACGGTTAAACCTATACTGACTGGACGGTCATTCAGATACTTTTATGAGCATGAATGAAACCAAGTTTGCTCGGCAATATTTTCTTTATGAGAAGGTTGGAAAAGAGCTTAACGACAACCCATGGTGAGCTTTTTCGTAAAGTACGGCCCCTCTGCCTGAGAAAGCATAAAAGTATGCAGAGGGGAATGGTATTGGCTTAAATATGCCGAGGTGGTCCTTTTCATTTGATGGTCTACATCGTCCGTAAAAGGAGATAAACGAGACAATGTAGATGCCCTTTCCTATACTTTAACGAGTGGGGAAGGAAGCAACTTCTCTTGACCATCTTTTCATTGTTTTTAGGAGTCAGAAAAGAGCTTAAACGAAACTCTAATATGGTCAACCGATTACAGTGGCACATGCGGTGCCCCATGTCGGGACGGTGGACAGTGGTCAAAAGGTCATGTGTGTAGTATGGATGAAGAAGATGGCTCTCAAACATACCAATACATGCACAGGATAGATTGCGGCAGAGGCACGCGAGTCAGTGCAGCAGAGGCTACAAATCAAGGTGGATCTCGAACAAAGGTCAGGAGAGCTGTGTGTGAGTTGCGGTGGATGGACTTGACTACATGTGATGTGGTGCAAGTTTGGAGGTAGTTATATGCCAAATATGTGCAAAATGAAACAATTTGTTTTTCGGACAATGGTTCGGAGGTCCACGTAAGGTGCGGTGGATGAAGTAAATAGCTATATGTTACAAAAAATAAAAACGATATTCCTTAATGGGCAGTGACCCAAAAACTCGCATGAGAAGCAGAAGTGAAGAGTGATACAAGTACAAGTCCTCAGACAATTGCATTGCCATGCTGTGGCTCGTAAATTGAGGTAACTTCTGAGAAGCGGTCCCAAAATTTGTTTGTTAAACATGAGACAATGGTATCATTAGGATATTTGAGCCCGGAGGTGTGAGAGGTGTCTCGAATCGGTTCCGGGTGAGTTTGGATTGGCAGCTAATGGTGCTACCCCTGACTTGTGGTGAAAAAATGTTGAAAAAAAAAATAGAAAAAAAACTACGCTATAAGGGACTCATAGTGGTTATATCAGGCATAGACTCTCTTAAGGTGGAGCCCGTTGCACGGCTTCTTCAAGAGTAGACCGTCTGAGTCAGCGAAGAGGTATGCCCACTTGCCGAGACGAAGGTCATTGGCAAGGTAGGGTGATAGAATTTGGTCTTTTATGGGAAGAACCGATTCCACACTGTGGTTTAAAGGGAATGGAGTAAAATCAAAGGCAGTCTTACATATATCTCTGTCATTGCATAAGTGGTGCAGGGATAGATTACGTGGATCTTCCACAGCCAATGAGATGGAAGGGAAACTAGTGCTAGAGGTCATGTAAATGGTATTGGCTGTGGTTTTTGTGGCCTTACCCCTAGTCTCTGTTGGAGGAAGAGGGGCATGCCTGGAGATAGGAGGAGTCTTTGATGGACCTGGAGGTAGGTGTAACATCCTCTCAATTGGATGGACATGAGTCAACACATCTTGGGGCCTCAGAGGTAGGGTAGGTGGTTCAAGGTACCACACAGGATCTCCCAGTGTGAAATCCTGTATATTGCGAGTTTCCAAGACAGACTTACTCATGATCTTAGATGGTAGGAAAAGGAAAGGGAAAAGAAAAAGGAAAAGGAAAATGTTGATCAAGAATGAACCCCACTATTTCCCTGGTAACTGAGGTTGAGGTTGTGACTGAGGTTGTGGTTGCGGATGGAGGTGTAGTTGTGGAAACAACAGAAGAGACAAGTCTGATGGACCATCAGTGATGGTGGATATAAGAGGGTCTGTAGAACTGGACATGGTGTATGAAGAAGGAGGTGGGGGGTGAACTTATTCGATCATGGTGATCTCAGATTCAAGGAAATGTTGATGGAGGTCAGCTAAAGCGATTCAGAATTCGGGCAAGTCTTGACAGTGGTGAGAATAGTGTCCATATAAATCGCAAAGCGTGCAAGCATGGTTTGTTCTCAATGCCTTATTTCTCACTATTTGTGCGGTTGGAATTTCAACCACGAGGAGGTTTTTGGTTGTATCCATGGCATCCAAATGCAAACGGATCATTGGAATCTCAGGGAAGTTCTGAGTCAGATGGCCCTATTTTTCGCAGATGACACAAGGCAAGATTTGTCACGGTTCTGTGGTAGATTTCGCATTCTTGCCCCTAGCCCTTTTTGGGTGGGGCGGTGCAGGTGTGGTGGTTGGTTTTGGAGAGCCGGGTGGAGGATGAGACTCGACTGCAATGGGTTGTATAGGGGTTAAGACTACTTGGGGCATTGGTGGTTGAGTTGGTGGATCAAGATACCAAACGGGAATTCCCAATGTAAAGTTGTGTAGGCTTAGGTTGGTCATTACTGGTTTTCTCATGACACCAGGCGGGGGAAAAAGGAAGGGAATTGTGTGGACTGGAGAGGAGCCCAAATAACTCCCTGATGGTTGTATGTGGGCGTGAGGTTGTGGTTGCAACTGTGCATAATGCCACGGCTGCGGATGATGTTGCGACTGCTGTTGATGTTGCAGCTGTGGATGATGTTGTGGTTGCGGTTGGGGCTGTGGCTGTAGTTGTTGTTTGGGTGCAGCGATGCTGGATGAGAGCATGCACAAGTTCACAGTCTTGTTTGGTGTTATTGGTGGTGACACTAAGGGGAAAGGAGCCGTCATGGTGGAATTGGCAAACAATCCAGGGCCCACATTCAACAATGGGGAGGCTAGTATGTTGTCAACCATGGTGTTGACTGCAGGGATGGCATTGGCATGGGTGGTCATCCCTTGTGGATCAATGGTGTTGATGGTAGGGATAACATTGGCAGGTGCCATTAACCCTTGTGGATCATGATAAGTGAGTTGATAAACCATCATGATCTTCCCTTCATGGGGGAACATCATGAGATGGAAGATAGTTGATGCGACCACTCTCATGGCGTACATATAACTTCTTTCGAGGAGAAGGTTATAGTCCAATTGAGCATTGACAACCTCTATGTCGATCAGAACTGTCTTCCCGGCTAATGTGATGGGAACATGGGGGAGGATTCCTTGGGATTTAATGGGATGGCCATCATAAACCCACAGAGTTGTGGAGGATGTTTGCAGAATTAGGGATCCAAGTTTCTGCCAGACTAGGGTAGACATAACGCACGTAGATTCCCCCTCATCCACTATGCACCAGTGCACAACCAAATTCCAGATAGACACCAGGATTCGAAAGGCGATGGTTGATGGCATGTGTGGTTCTCCATTCTTCTTGTCAAATGTGATCAACTTGGAGTCAGAGGGGTATACGGCCCCAAGGGAGGCTAGTAAGAATTTTTGCTGCGTTGGGCACATTTTGAGTACCTCAAGAGCGGACATGGCCGTTGGTGTTTGGGCCAAATCATCCATGATGCTATAGCTGAACAATGCTCTAGCCATGGCATTATTGGCAACTTGACATATGAGGGGGTAGGGGAAAGGGGGTAACTAGAGAGGTGCATTGACCAATTTGGACGTAGATGCCATTGATGCGTCAACGGGTTCGATGGTGGTTTTGTACTGATTCCATCTGGTTTGTAGGTTGACTCCTTCAGTCATCATGGATAGTAGGTGGTGGAAACCTGTTTCGGCCATGGGAGGTGCCCCCAGAGCATTAGGATTGGGTTGGGGAGGGGGTGCAGTTGCCATCAATCCTTGGACTAGTAATGGGTTCTGAAGAACCATATGAGGAGGTCCTTGTGGTGCCGGGTTAGGTTGGGCTTGGTCCGTTGTGTTGGTGGCATGTTGAACCTCGTTTTGAATGGCCTGCTTAGCACAACCCATGAGGGTACACTCAAATGTGTAGTGTCTATAGACCTCACAGAGTGTGCATGGTTGGTTTGTACGCAATGGAGCATTGCATCTCGATGCATTTGGTCGTGGAGGATTTTGGGCGGGTCAGTTTGTCGTAACATTGTTGGGGGGGTTTGGTTGTTGACCGCCTCCTTATGGTTGGTTGTTTCCTTGGTTTCGGGGTTGATTATTTCTAGCTTGCCCTTGTTGATTGTTGGGGGTAGGCTAGTTGGGACGGTTTTGTTGTGCAAACACTTGTCCCAACAAGGCGGGTTGAGCGGGGGCGGGAGATTGAACTACTTGCACTGGTGGTGTAGAGTAGATTTGGGTGGATGGCAGTGCCACAAATGTGGGCATTTTCCCTACGTATTGCTGTGTCTTCCACACCAAATCCTGAGGCTACTGTGGTGGTGCATGTTGTGTGTAAGAAGTTGTTGCTCCGGACTGGGACATCATTCTCGCATAATCCGGAGTTTGGTTTTGGTAGGAAACACTAACAGTGTTGCTTGGTTGTGGTGGAACTGCAGGTGGTTTCGAATGGTGCTGTGGCTATTGGGAGACCGATCCTATGATGCCATCTGCAGCATGGGATGCCCCCGGTGCATCTCGGTAGGAGGTACCCACACGGGGGGCGTCTGGAATGACGATGTAAATGTATCCAAACTGTGCATAGACCAGGTCAAACTATTGGGCTTTCAGTATGGCCTCCTCTTCGGATTGGGGACATTCGGATGCGACATCCTTTGCTATGGGTGGGAGCAAGGTCTTGAGAAACCAATCCAAGAAGATCATGTTGTTAATTTGGATCTTACACAAACTACGATGTCTCCACCACTCATGGATGTGGTCGGTTATATGGGTCGTAGTGTTCTGGCGACAGGATAACAAGATCTCCACCCCTTCATCATATCTGACGGGGACTTGGAAATACTACAGGAACATGAAAGCCAGGGAGTTGAAATCTGGGTATTTGGCTTGAGGTAGCTCAATGTACCATTTGGTTACCGCACCTGTGAGGGTGCATTGGAATAGTCATATCCTAATCGAATCATCTACGTTGTTGTTTGATGAGCACCATAGATGAAATGTCATGATGTGGTTTTTGGGACACTCCCTTACCTTCCCTTCAAACTTGGGAATGTCTGAGGGAAGCTTGGTTGGCATGGGAGGCCAAAAGGTTTGATGGCAGATGGGGTCGTTTGTTAATCAGGCCAAATCAAGGAAGTTAAGATGAGCCATGAAAGGTAGGTTTGACCTCAGGTTGATGTGAGACGGGGTAGGTATGGTGGTGGGATTTGCATGTGCATAATGTACCCGCATAGCTGGGGGTACTGGTGGTGCCATTGTAGATGGGCTAGTGCCCCCAAGTGTGGTGGGAGGGACAATGTGGATAGAAGGGCCACTACCCCCATGTATGATAGGAGGGGCAGTGTAGGTGGAAGGGCCACTGCCCCCATGTGTTACAGGTGGGAGACCTTGAGTGGTTACTATGGGTAGTGGCAGCTGACTGATGCAAGTTTGCATGACTGTACTAGGGCCACCTGCATTGTTGTTGGTGATAATTTGTGGTGTGGACATGGGTCCACTAGTGATTGCTATGCCAGAAAATGGATCCAGGTTTGCAACAGCCATGGGGCTTGATGGTGCTGTGTGTAGGTTTGGTTCAGACTGATATGGGTCTGAATCTAAATCAAAGGATGTGTGGCCTTTTGATGATGTGAGAGGTCGTTGAGAATGGTCTCAACAGTGTCGGTTCAATGACCCGAATTGTGGTGGTTCACCTCTTAGGCGTGAGGAAGAGCGTGAGGGATCAATTGTGTTAGATTTGTGTATCAAACTGGTGGGAATGATTTTTTGGACCTCGGTTTCAATGGCTTCCTATTGGCTGTATGTGGTCACTCGACCACTAAGACTACCTGAAGACAGTGCTTGGATTTTTCCTAATAGGCATTCTACTCAATCGGTGGGGGTCATTTCCTGTGTCACTTAGAAAGTCCTCTCAGCAGCCAGCTACTTTAGGGTTCCCATGGTACCCCTCACAATGAGTTTCTGGGTAGAGCCCAAGTACTTCCCATGGTTAAGGTAGTCAGGGACTTATGTCCTCAAAGACTACAGATTTTTGAACTTAGTGTAAATTTATAAATTTTAGTGGCTCTCTCAGTGTCATGAACTGAGTTGGGTTGATTTACATGGTATGGTTTGTATGTCTTTCTATGTTTCTGTTATTTGGTGGCTGCAAATGGTTTATGAATATTCTGTAGATTTCATCATATTGTAGTTGAAAGCAGTAAATAAACAAAAATTTTGTAGACGGATACCATTTTTTACCCTGAATTGTGATAGCCTAACTAGGTGACTACCTTACACCTATATTCTTCTTCAACTAGGAGAAGGTGCTGGGCTCTCAACACAATGGGACCAAGCCCATCTGTAGATCCACAGGTCACCTCCCGGATGCAAGGTTGGTCAATAGGGAGGATGCTTAGCGTCATGAGAATCCCTCCTTCTCTACCCCCTCTACCTTCCAAGTCACCTGTTTTTAGTGGTTTTGAACAATATTGGGTGAAGGGCCTATTACTATACGAGCTATGCCCTTCGTCCTATCCCAGAATACTACGAAGGGTGATGACTGGGTAGAGGAGGAAAGGTAAGCAATATTATTGATTTTAGGTAAGTTTTAGTTAGGCCAGATTCATTAACCCATTAATTTTGTTTTTTTAACTTACACTTAGTTCTATGAATCAAATTGCAGTAGAATAAAACAGAAACAGAAATCAATAATTCAGATGGACAAAGGCAGCTGAGCCACACTGACATTCCCTAGTTATTTGTTAGAATGATCAACCCATAGTTAGCTACCTTAGACATTAATTAATCCAATTTTTGTCTTATTTGCCTAGTTTCCATATTCCACCTTATGCAAGTTGTCCTCCACATGTCCAAAGTGGTCAAACTTGCTAAAATTGAGTCATGGAGTGCTTGGGAAACCACTTGGAATCAAATCTACTTTATTCCTAGCCTTCCTAGTGCATGTCTACTTTTTCTGCTTTATTGCCTGCTTTTGCTGAGTTTTAAGGCAATTGGGAAAGTTTGACTAGGTGAGGTTAACTTGTTTTTTGTCCTCATCATCCTCCACTCTTTTCTCCTATGAAAATCATGTATGTGTTGTCCTTCCATCATCTATTAGCTTTCCTAATATATTTTTCCAATTCATGAGCTCCTAGACAGATTTGGAAACTGCTTTATGCACCTATGGGGTATTTACTTAGATTTAGTAAGCCTGCTTTTGACCAAATTCAAATGGCATCCTTATGAATTCAAATCTCTCATGTAATTATTTATTATGGTAGCCTATGACTTCATAGGGTTGGCTATTGTACACTTATTCAATATAGATTAGTGTTCTGCACCATATTCAGTCTCCTTTGTATGTAATTTGCATGTGTAATTGGCAATTTTTGTGAGTGTAATTGTTCTAACACCTGGGTTCAATTTGCACATGGTATCAGAGCCTTTGTATATCAATTCCTCTCCTTCCAATTTTTTATTGCAGGTTCGACATCATTGACTGGGAGCATTCTGCTGACTGAAGGGACAATTTCTGAGCTATGGATCAATCTCAGAAGATCATCTTGACTCCATTTAACTTATTTGAATGGAAAGCAGAGATGGAGATGCTGTTGAGAGTGAAATGCCTCTACAGAGTGACTATGGCAATAGAAGAAAATCCCAATGTAGCTACAGAGAAAATTAAATGGCACAACAGGAGGGATGAGGCCTATGGTCTCGTGTGTTTAAGCATATCCAGAGACCTCCTTTTCCATGTTGATGGATTAACATCACCAAATGAAGTATGGGAGAATATTTTTGAGATTTTTGGTAAGATATATGAGATGAGGGGACATCAAATTGAGAATGAATTGATCTCCTTGAGTCCCAACAGCTTTGAATCCCTGCAACTCTACTTTTCCAAGTTCAAAGCCCTTGTTTTGTAGGTAAAATAGTGTGGAATTGAAAAGAAGGAGGAGCAACTGGTTTTGGCCATAGTCTCAAATATTGTCCCTGACTATTCAGTGTTTGTCTCAACCTTCCATGCCACAAAGTTGACAGCTCGAGCCTGGAAAATTCCTAGCCTTGCAGATTTCATGGAATCTCTCACACAAGAACAAGATAAATTGGTGATGATGGGCACCATCAAACCTTCCAAAGACCAGGCTCTAGTTGCTGGAGATTCAAGGGTGGATTCAAAATGCAAGAAGAAAGCTAAGAAGCCACCTGAGCAAAAGAGAGACAAGAACAAGTCTCCAGAGGAGCCTCAAGGTTCCAAGAAGAACCCCCAGAAGAAGAAGAACAAAGGAGAAATGAGCAAGTGTGCATACTGCAGTAAGGGAAATCATCTTGAAAGCTCCTGCATGAAGAAGAAAATTGACATGCTGACCCAACTCCTGGAGAAGAATGGCATCTCCCTTCCTGACAGCTCAAAGAAGAGGGAAGGAGGATCAAATTCAGAAGACAGAGAGAGAGTTCATTGATTGGTTCCTAGCACATCAAGATCACCTAGTTTCATCATTCATTCTGGAGCTTCAAGACATATGGTTTCGACCAAGGAGGCATTCACCTCACTTGACATGTCGAAATGTCCACCAATTGTACTGGGAGATGACTCTCTCACTGAAATTTTAGGCAAAGGGAGGATTGATCTTGACCATGGTAAGTTCAGCAATGTATTGTATGTTCCAGGTCTTGCCTCTAACCTCTTTTCAATGTATCAGATGACCCACACAGGGTCTCCAAAGAAGGTCATATTCTCCCCTGATGAAGTTGAGATCACAGAGATCTCAAGTGGTAAAGTCATTGCAAAAGGAGTTGCAAATCACACTTCGAAGGTATACATGTTCTCACACTTCCTACCCTACTCAAACCCCTCTGCTCTTCTGATTCATGCTAATGAGGCAAGCAAGCTTTGGCATGAAAGATTTGGCCACCTTAATTACAAGTATCTTTCTTATCTTAGTGA